>JAWPHD010002074.1:0-276902 GCA_037043455.1 Cyrtodaria siliqua | reverse complement strand
CACCCAAAGTTTGACATTATTTACAATTATCTATATATCTTCATCTACATCTATTATGATACGTTGGTCAGCCAAAGTTTGACATTATTTACAATTATCTATACAACTATATGTCTATCTATTATGATACGTTGGTCAGCCAAAGTTTGACAATATTTACAATTATCTATACATCTACATCTACATCTATTATGATACGTTGGTCAGCCAAATTTGACATTATTTAGAATTATCTATACATCTACATCTACATCTATTATGATACGTTGGTCAGCCAAATTTGACATTATTCAAAATTATCTGTACATCTATACGGTACGTTGGTCAGACAAAATTTGACACTATTTACAATTATCTATACATCTATGTCTATATCTGTGATGATACGTTGGTCAGCCAACGTTCGACATATTTTACAATTATCTATACATCTACATCTATATCTATTATTATACGTTGGTCAGCCAACGTTCGACATTATTTACAATTATCTATACATCTACATCTATATCTATTCTGATACAGCCAAAGTTTGACATTATTTACAATTATCTCTACATCTATATCTATTATGATACGTTGGTCAACCAAAGTTTGACATTATTTACAATTATCTATACATCTATATCTATATTATACGTTGGTCAGCCAACATTCGACATTATTTACAATTATCTATTCATCTACATCTATTATGATACGTTGATCTGTCAAAGTTTGAAATTATTTACAATTATCCATACATCTATATCTACATATATACGGTACGTTGGTCAGCCAAAGTTTGACATTATTTCAATTATCCATACATCTATATCTATACGGTACGTTGGTCAGCCAAAGTTTGACATTATTTCAATTATCCATACATCTATATCTATACGGTACGTTGGTCAGCCAAAGTTTGACAATATTTCAATTATCCATACATCTATATCTATACGTACGTTGGTCAGCCAAAGTTTGTCATTATTTCAATTATCCATACATCTATATCTATACGGTACGTTAGTCAGCCAAAGTTTGACATTATTTCAATTATCCATACATCTATATCTATACGGTACGTTGGTCAGCCAAAGTTTGACAATATTTCAATTATTCATACATCTATATCTATACGGTACGTTGGTCAGCCAAAGTTTGACATTATTTCAATTATCCATACATCTATATCTATACGGTACGTTAGTCAGCCAAAGTTTGACATTATTTCAATTATCCATACATCTATATCTATACGGTACGTTGGTCAGCCAAAGTTTGACAATATTTACAATTATCTATACCTCTACATCTATATCTATACGGTACGTTGGTCAGCCAAAGTTTGGCATTATTTACAATTATCTATACATCTACATCTATATCTATTCTGATACAGCCAAAGTTTGACATTATTTACAATTATCTCTACATCTATATCTTTTATGATACGTTGGTCAACCAAAGTTTGACATTATTTACAATTATCTATACATCTATATCTATATTATACGTTGGTCAGCCAACATTCGACATTATTTACAATTATCTATTCATCTACATCTATTATGATACGTTGATCTGTCAAAGTTTGAAATTATTTACAATTATCCATACATCTATATCTACATATATACGGTACGTTGGTCAGCCAAAGTTTGACATTATTTCAATTATCCATACATCTATATCTATACGGTACGTTAGTCAGCCAAAGTTTGACATTATTTCAATTATCCATACATCTATATCTATACGGTACGTTGGTCAGCCAAAGTTTGACAATATTTACAATTATCTATACCTCTACATCTATATCTATACGGTACGTCGGTCAGCCAAAGTTTGGCATTATTTACAATTATCTATACATCTACATTTATACGGTACGTTGGTCAGCCAAAATTTGACATTATTTACAATTATCAAAGTATTAAGAGACTTTGGTCAGTCAAAGTGTGAAAATCATTCATTCAGATGATGTTTTTTGCAGAATTATATATACGGTAATTCACGATTTCCACGCAATTTCAGCAGGCTTTAACACACACACAATCCAGTTCATTATTAATTAACTACATAATATCTGCCGTGGTTTGCAGGAAACTGCACGCAACATATGGTAAAAACAAGGCCAATATGGAGAGAAACTCGGCCAATATGAGAAAACCCGGCCAATATGAAATTCATGCATTCTGATTAAATAAGCTCACACGGCTAATATGACCAAGACTTTGTTTTCTTTAAGGACGCCATTTTGAAGAAAAAAAACACAACTTCGCAGCTATGTTCGCCTATGTAATGTAGACAATCAAAATTATTAGTGTTTGATTATCGACTTCGCTGAAATATAGCTATTATCACGTTCGTGTGTGATTTTCCCATGCGCCATCGAGCGGTAACATGGGAAGATTTATTTGAATCAGATACTTGTTAATAAATGTTATATTGAACATATATCTCTTTTTTTTACTTACCTGTAAATGATATTTAAAATATAGGAATAAAGAGAGATATTAAGTAGTTAATTAGTTTATTATGTCATTAATTGTGTTGTTATATTGGCCCAGTTATTGGTCTTCGGCCATGGGCCAATATGACAGTCTTTGGACCAATAACTGGGCCAATATGAAAACACTTAATTAATAATAACATCACAATTTTCGTTATAAAACTGGCAAAATAAAACAAGTTGAATTTTAGTTTTCAGTTATGTTTCCTATCCATCAATTAATGCGATACTTTATGATTAACACGTAATTACTGCAGGTTTTAACAGATACAGGAGCCAGTTCATTATTCGCGCCAATTTGAGAACCGGTAACTGGTTTCGAATATCGGGAACTGGTTCCAACATGCTGTTCCCGGTTCCCGATATGAACTCAATAATGAACTGAACGGACAGTCAAAGTTTGACATTATTTACAAATATCTCTACATCTACATCTACGTCTATATGATACGTTGGTCAGCCAAAGTTTGACATTATTTACAATTATCTATACATCTACATCTACATCTATTAAGATACATTGGTCACCCAAAGTTTGACATTATTTACAATTATCTATATATCTTCATCTACATCTATTATGATACGTTGGTCAGCCAAAGTTTGACATTATTTACAATTATCTATACAACTATATGTCTATCTATTATGATACGTTGGTCAGCCAAAGTTTGACAATATTTACAATTATCTATACATCTACATCTACATCTATTATGATACGTTGGTCAGCCAAATTTGACATTATTTAGAATTATCTATACATCTACATCTACATCTATTATGATACGTTGGTCAGCCAAATTTGACATTATTCAAAATTATCTGTACATCTATACGGTACGTTGGTCAGACAAAATTTGACACTATTTACAATTATCTATACATCTATGTCTATATCTGTGATGATACGTTGGTCAGCCAACGTTCGACATATTTTACAATTATCTATACATCTACATCTATATCTATTATTATACGTTGGTCAGCCAACGTTCGACATTATTTACAATTATCTATACATCTACATCTATATCTATTCTGATACATATCCAAAGTTTGACATTATTTACAATTATCTCTACATCTATATCTTTTATGATACGTTGGTCAACCAAAGTTTGACATTATTTACAATTATCTATACATCTATATCTATATTATACGTTGGTCAGCCAACATTCGACATTATTTACAATTATCTATTCATCTACATCTATTATGATACGTTGATCTGTCAAAGTTTGAAATTATTTACAAGTATCCATACATCTATATCTACATATATACGTACGGTTGGTCAGCCAAAGTTTGACATTATTTCAATTATCCATACATCTATATCTATACGGTACGTTAGTCAGCCAAAGTTTGACATTATTTCAATTATCCATACATCTATATCTATACGATACGTTGGTCAGCCAAAGTTTGACAATATTTACAATTATCTATACCTCTACATCTATATCTATACGGTACGTCGGTCAGCCAAAGTTTGGCATTATTTACAATTATCTATACATCTACATTTATACGGTACGTTGGTCAGCCAAAATTTGACATTATTTACAATTATCAAAGTATTAAGAGACTTTGGTCAGTCAAAGTGTGAAAATCATTCATTCAGATGATGTTTTTTGCAGAATTATATATACGGTAATTCACGATTTCCACGCAATTTCAGCAGGCTTTAACACACACACAATCCAGTTCATTATTAATTAACTACATAATATCTGCCGTGGTTTGCAGGAAACTGCACGCAACATATGGTAAAAACAAGGCCAATATGGAGAGAAACTCGGCCAATATGAGAAAACCCGGCCAATATGAAATTCATGCATTCTGATTAAATAAGCTCACACGGCTAATATGACCAAGACTTTGTTTTCTTTAAGGACGCCATTTTGAAGAAAAAAAACACAACTTCGCAGCTATGTTCGCCTATGTAATGTAGACAATCAAAATTATTAGTGTTTGATTATCGACTTCGCTGAAATATAGCTATTATCACGTTCGTGTGTGATTTTCCCATGCGCCATCGAGCGGTAACATGGGAAGATTTATTTGAATCAGATACTTGTTAATAAATGTTATATTGAACATATATCTCTTTTTTTTACTTACCTGTAAATGATATTTAAAATATAGGAATAAAGAGAGATATTAAGTAGTTAATTAGTTTATTATGTCATTAATTGTGTTGTTATATTGGCCCAGTTATTGGTCTTCGGCCATGGGCCAATATGACAGTCTTTGGACCAATAACTGGGCCAATATGAAAACACTTAATTAATAATAACATCACAATTTTCGTTATAAAACTGGCAAAATAAAACAAGTTGAATTTTAGTTTTCAGTTATGTTTCCTATCCATCAATTAATGCGATACTTTATGATTAACACGTAATTACTGCAGGTTTTAACAGATACAGGAGCCAGTTCATTATTCGCGCCAATTTGAGAACCGGGAACTGGTTTCGAATATCGGGAACTGGTTCCAACATGCTGTTCCCGGTTCCCGATATGAACTCAATAATGAACTGAACGGACAGTCAAAGTTTGACATTATTTACAAATATCTCTACATCTACATCTACGTCTATATGATACGTTGGTCAGCCAAAGTTTGACATTATTTACAATTATCTATACATCTACATCTACATCTATTAAGATACATTGGTCACCCAAAGTTTGACATTATTTACAATTATCTATATATCTTCATCTACATCTATTATGATACGTTGGTCAGCCAAAGTTTGACATTATTTACAATTATCTATACAACTATATGTCTATCTATTATGATACGTTGGTCAGCCAAAGTTTGACAATATTTACAATTATCTATACATCTACATCTACATCTATTATGATACGTTGGTCAGCCAAATTTGACATTATTTAGAATTATCTATACATCTACATCTACATCTATTATGATACGTTGGTCAGCCAAATTTGACATTATTCAAAATTATCTGTACATCTATACGGTACGTTGGTCAGACAAAATTTGACACTATTTACAATTATCTATACATCTATGTCTATATCTGTGATGATACGTTGGTCAGCCAACGTTCGACATATTTTACAATTATCTATACATCTACATCTATATCTATTATTATACGTTGGTCAGCCAACGTTCGACATTATTTACAATTATCTATACATCTACATCTATATCTATTCTGATACAGCCAAAGTTTGACATTATTTACAATTATCTCTACATCTATATCTATTATGATACGTTGGTCAACCAAAGTTTGACATTATTTACAATTATCTATACATCTATATCTATATTATACGTTGGTCAGCCAACATTCGACATTATTTACAATTATCTATTCATCTACATCTATTATGATACGTTGATCTGTCAAAGTTTGAAATTATTTACAATTATCCATACATCTATATCTACATATATACGGTACGTTGGTCAGCCAAAGTTTGACATTATTTCAATTATCCATACATCTATATCTATACGGTACGTTGGTCAGCCAAAGTTTGACATTATTTCAATTATCCATACATCTATATCTATACGGTACGTTGGTCAGCCAAAGTTTGACAATATTTCAATTATCCATACATCTATATCTATACGTACGTTGGTCAGCCAAAGTTTGTCATTATTTCAATTATCCATACATCTATATCTATACGGTACGTTAGTCAGCCAAAGTTTGACATTATTTCAATTATCCATACATCTATATCTATACGGTACGTTGGTCAGCCAAAGTTTGACAATATTTCAATTATTCATACATCTATATCTATACGGTACGTTGGTCAGCCAAAGTTTGACATTATTTCAATTATCCATACATCTATATCTATACGGTACGTTAGTCAGCCAAAGTTTGACATTATTTCAATTATCCATACATCTATATCTATACGGTACGTTGGTCAGCCAAAGTTTGACAATATTTACAATTATCTATACCTCTACATCTATATCTATACGGTACGTTGGTCAGCCAAAGTTTGGCATTATTTACAATTATCTATACATCTACATTTATACGGTACGTTGGTCAGCCAAAGTTTGACATTATTTACAATTATCAAAGTATTAAGAGACTTTGGTCAGTCAAAGTGTGAAAATCATTCAGCGGAAGACGACTTGCGCTTCGCTGATGTGAATGGGAGCACATGATAGAGTAAAGAATTAAGAGGTGCTAGTATAGGGTGAAGTGAACTATAATATAAAGAGAATACGCGATATAAAAATAAATATAAAAGTCGAACAGGATATGCAGCTTTCACAGAACACAGTAAACCCCAAAACACGCAAACATATATACTTTTGATATGACGGTCAATTAATACACAAATAAGAAGATTTAGACTGATAACAGAAAGAAATTCAGATAAGTTGTAAACCTACATAGATCCATCCGATATGAACCAATCCTGCTTCCGTGGTGGTACCAGGGACAAGTATATCCCGGCTGGCACAGCTCCACAGCGTCACGTGTCTCTCAGTAGGTTTAGATAGTGCTGCTCCGGTCTGTCAGCACTACCCCAAAGACACAATATATTGACGAGCCTCTCTACTATCACCCACTAGACCTCGGAGGCTATGTAAAATTACCATTACATTTTAGAGGGCTATACATGCTATATGCCGTAAACTTTATACGGTGAAAAGGTATTTAGAAATAATTAGAAAATCACATATATTAAATTATTCTTGCAAGATTGAACAAAACCGATTGATGTCCAACGAACCATTTTACGATTAAAACGAAGAATATACATTATTTGAGCAGGACATAACACAAATAAATAAAAAAATATTCTTATTATTTTACAGTATAGTTATTTTAATGGATAACGGTGTTATATTAAATGTTTTTGTTAGAATCTACGCAACCTCAAAACAAAGTTGAAACACGTTTTTGGTTTATCGAATTTGAATAATTGAAAGCTTTAGAAAAAATAAAAGCGAAACATTTGTTTCAAGTGGCCGTTGCATTTTTCTTTATACGAAGATAGGTTAGAAATACACCAGTTTTGTGATCTCCACTCTGAATGTTTACCATTGCTACGTGTGATTATTGACATAAATGCCTTCAACGATTATTTTTTATTTGTTGGCAGCTCTATTTAAATTGGCATTTCCCCTAGGTGGTCAATATAGCCAATCTAATACCGGTCGGTTTCGGTACAGCAAATAAAGCCATATATTTACAAAATCAATAGGCTAACAAGTTTAACAACCTTTCCGTTGTCAACTATTAATGGTAGGTAGTATTGGTATTATAATATAGTATTAGTATGTCAAGCGCCTTGAACAATAGTTATTGATCATACTAGTTTAAAGTTTAGTGTTAAAATAGTATAATCAATAACTATTGTTCAAGTTGCTTGTCAGAAAAATCGATCGTCGTATATGGCTCATGCTTCGCATTCGTGAAAATATAAAGAAATATAAAAAGATCGGACAGGGAAAGTAGCATTCAATGAGGAAAGTCAACCACAAAACACAGAAACAAACACTCAAACAGACAAACAAGAAGGCAAACGACATCACAAACACAAAAGGGTTGACAATAGGGCTACCGTCTTGGAACGGTCAGTGGCAAAGTAGGCCACTGGGGGTTCAAATTGGTTTTAGTGTGCACCAAACCTCACACTTACCCTACTGTCATCCCATTAAAACAGGACAGTATAAATAAAAAAATTCCCCGCCAAAGTTTTCTCATTTCTCGACGAAATAAAATATGTTATTCACTCCAAAACTACGGTATATAGATGCAATTGTTTCGCGTTTACCTCGCAAATATCAACTACGAAGGAGTTTGTATGGTAAGGTGGACATGAGTGTCATTTTTAGAAAAATAATTCTATAATTTGTCCTCATTATCACGCCCGGGAATCCCACCGAGAGTTTAAGGCGGTGGATTTCCGGTAATGCAGTCGAGTGACCAAAATTGTCGGAACTGAGATAGGTGTTCAACATTGTGCACCGTTGTTTTTGTATTCAAACTTTTTTCAAAAATTTAAGAATGTCTTTTGCTAGCCAATTGACCAAAGCGACTATTCCCAGAATTTGGACATCGATCATCTTTTTTATCATGTTTGATAAATCCTTTCTGCCATATGCAATTTATGTGGAGAAAAATCGTTTAACACATGGAGATGCTATTTTATTATTTTAATTGTCAGACCTTTACATTTATATTGTGAACTTCCCAGCAATAGATATAGATGTCTGACGTACATATGCGAATTTCTAGACACAAATATGGTAAATTGATATATTTGTCGCAAACAATTTACGGCAGTAAAGTCGTGCAACCTACATGACAGACATGCTATGAAATAAGAACAAACTCAGGATGGACATATCTGTCGTTTTGAGATGCCTATTTAATTTACTATCATATTATTATAATTATTGTTTAAATACACTTAACAAACACTCGATAACATGTCAATAGTGTCACTGTAATTCATAAATTGTTTCCCTATAATTCATAAATGCTGCTTTCTCTGTAATTCATGAATTGTGTCTCTGTAATTCGTAAATAATTTCATAAACAGTTTCTCTATAATTCATCAATAGTGTCTCTGTAAAGTTTGAATAGTTCCATCAACAATTTCTCTACAATTCATAATTAGTGTCACTGTAATTTATAAAAAGTTTCATAAACAGTTTCTCTGTAATTTATAAATAGTGTCTCTGTAATTTATAAATAGTTTTATAAACAGTTTCTCTGTAATTTAAAATAGTGTCTCTGTAATTTATAAATAGTGTCTCTGTAATGTATAAATAGTTTCATAAACAGTTTCTCTATAATTTAAAATAGTGTCTCTGTAATTTATAAAAAGTTTCATAAACAGTTTCTCTGTAATTCATAAATAGTGTCTCTGTAATTTATAAATAGTTTCATTACAATTTCTCTGTAATTCATAAATAGTGTCACTGTAATTCATAAATAGTTTCTCTGTAATTTATAAATTATTGTCTCTGTAATTTATAAATAATTCCATAAACAGTTTCTCTATAATTCAGAAATAGTGTCACTCTAATCTATGAATAGTTTCAACAATTTCTCTACAATCCATAAATAGTGTCACTGTAATTTATAAATAGTTTCATGAACAATTTCTCTACAATTCATAAATAGTGTCTCTGTAATTTATAAATAGTTTCATCAACTATTTCTCTGTAATTCATAAATAGTGTCACTGTAATTCATAAATAGTGTCACTGTAATTTATAAATAGTTTTATAAACCGTTTCTCTATAATGCATCAATAGTGTCTCTGTAATTTATAAATAGTTTCATGAACAATTTCTCTACAATTCATAAATAGTGTCTGTAATTTATAAATAGTTTCATCAACAATTTCTCTGTAATTCATAAATAGTGTCACTGTAATCATAAATTGTTTCCCTATAATTCATAAATACTTTCTCTGTAATTTATAAATAATTTCATAAACAGTTTCTCTACAATTCATAAATAGTGTCACTGTAATTTATAATTTGTTTCCCTATAATTCATAAATACTTTCTCTGTAATTTATAAATAATTTCATAAACAGTTTCTCTATAATTCATAATTTGTTTCCCTATAATTCATAAATACTTTCTCTGTAATTTATAAATAATTTCATAAACAGTTTCTCTAGAATTCATAAATTGTTTCCCTATAATTCATAAATACTTTCTCTGTAATTTATGAATAATTTCATAAACAGTTTCTCTATAATTCAGAAATAGTGTCACTGTAATTTATATATAGTTTCATAAACCGTTTTTCTATAATACATCAATAGTGTCTCTGTAATTTATAAATAGTTTCATGAACAATTTCTCTACAATTCATAAATAGTGTCTGTAATTTATAAATAGTTTCATCAACAATTTCTCTGTAATTCATAAATAGTGTCACTGTAATTCATAAATTGTTTCCCTATAATTCATAAATACTTTCTCTGTAATTTAATAAATAATTTCATAAACAGTTTCTCTGTAATTCATAAATAGTGTCACTGTAATTCATAAATAGTGTCACTGTAATTCATAAATAAGTTCATAAACAGTTTCTCTATAATTCAGAAAAAGTGTCACTGTAATTTATATATAGTTTCATAAAGAGTTTCTCTACAATTCAGAAAGAGTGTCACTGTAAATTTTAAATAGTTTTATAAACCGTTCTTCTATAATACATAATTAGTGTCACTGTAATTCATAAATAGTGTCTCTGTAATTTATAAATAGTTTCATAAAGAGTTTCTCTACAATTCAGAAATAGTGTCACTGTAATTTATAAATAGTTTTATAAACCGTTCTTCTATAATACATCAATAGTGTCTCTGTAATGTATGAATAGTTTCATCAACAATTTCTCTACAATTCATAAATAGTTTCACTGTAATTTATAAAAAGTTTCATAAACAGTTTCTCTGTAATTCATAAATAGTGTCACTGTAATTCAAAAATAGTTTCTCTGTTATTTATAAATTATTGTCTCTGTAATTTATAAATAGTTCCATAAACAGTTTCACTATAATTTAAAATAGAGTCTCTGTAATTTATAAATAGTTTCATCAACAGTTCCTCTGTTATTCATAAATAGTGTCTCTGTAATTTATAAATAGTTTCATAAATAGTTTCTCTACAATTCAGAAATAGTGTCACTGTAATTTATAAATAGTTTTATAAACCGTTCTTCTATAATACATCAATAGTGTCTCTGTAATGTATGAATAGTTTCATCAACAATTTCTCTACAATTCATAAATAGTGTCACTGTAATTTATAAAAAGCTTCATAAACAGTTTCTCTGTAATTCATAAATAGTGTCTCTGTAATTTATAAATAGTTCCATAAACAGTTTCACTATAATTTAAAATAGTGTCTCTGTAATTCATAAATAGTTTCATCAACAGTTTCTCTGTAATTCATAAATAGTGTCTGTGGTTTCTCTGTAACTCATAAATATTGTCTCTGTAATTTATATTTAGTTTCATAAACAGTTTCTTTGTAATTCATAAATAGTGTCTCTGTAAATCATAATATATTTCATAAACAGTTTGTAATTCATCGTGTCTCTGTAATTTATAAATAGTTTCATAAATAGTTCCAGTACAATTCATAAATATTGTCTCTGTAATTTATATATACTTTCATAAACAGTTTCTCTGTAATTCATAAATAGTGTCTCTGTAATGTATAAATAGTTCAATTAGCAGTTTCTCTGTAATTTATAAATAATTTCATAAATAGTTTTAGTATAATTCATAAATAGTGTTTCTGTAATTTATAAATATGTAAATCGTTTTTCTAGATATGACGTTGGTCCATAGTCGTAAGTATTTAGTAGAGTATTAAATTCCAATGTATGTGTCATGTTTTTTTTTCTTTTCATAAAATGAACCATTTCACCAATTTAAAAAAGTGTCTCTGTAATGTATAAATAGTTTCATCATGTATCAATATGCCTTTAGATTTGTTGGAGAAGGCTGACGATATAGCATTGCGCCTCTCCGGCGTCATCTGGTGACTTCGGAGTGTTCATGGGAAACACCTTCCTTAGCATCGTGCATTGGTTCAGTGGACTAACCAAACCAATTTCGATTTTCGAACCGTATCAATTTTGGAGGACCTTTTAAGTGCTTTTCTGAGAGTATTGTGAGGCGCCAACGTTCAAGGTGTTAAACGTTTTACGTTCTGGTATTGGTTTCACCAACAACTCCATAAATATGCTTTTCTTAAATACATATAAAATTAATTAATGGACTGGGCCGTCATAAAGGCGGTGTCGTATATCGGAGACGGTCCTTCAGTCCGTTTAAGAACCACAGGAATCTTTTCGATAATTATAGCAAGGTGCTGTTCTCAGATTCCTTCTCTGTATCCTGACCTTATCTGTAGATACTGTGCTGTAGAGCAGGGAAACAGCTTATCTATTAAATAATTTAATATTATTCCGATTCATCTAAAAAACATTCATAAGGGACGGTACGTGTTGTTTCGCACCTGTAATAGCGCATTGATTAATTAAACCAACATCAGTTGCCTATTGATCTGGAAAATGACCATGTGAGAGAAATACAGACATAAGACAACGTGCCGCGAAATGAATATCTAAACGTTGGATATACAGTCAATAATATGTTATAAGGCGCTGTCATTTGTTTTAAAAAACAAAACGTTGTTTTAGCAAAGCTGCAGGGAGTTTGGAAAACTTATTAAGACCGTTCGTTTTATGCCATACTATATTGTGTACTTACTTCTCTGGATTACACACCTACGGGACTTCTAAAACTGTTTAGAGGGTTATAACACAGAAAAAGAATAAAAATAAAACCGAAGTGTATAATTTATATTATTGACAGTTTACAACAGAAAGGCTCTTAAAGTATATATATATTTTAACGTAATGTTACAAATAATCGCAGAGATTTTGGATCACTTATTAAGGTGCTTGCGTTTGAGTATTGTGTGGACCTAATTTGTATAACTATTTGTTTTACAGCAATTGCTGGGCATGGAGCAACTTCGTATGACTTTGTTGGTGAGTAGTTTAGCTCTAGTTTATGCCGTGGTTCGACGTCCGTCTGCCTATCTGTAAAGCTTTTGTTTTGTATCGACTACTTCTCTGAAACTGTATGGATTTTCATTAAACTTCACAGGAATGTTGGTCTTGTTGTCTAGTTGATCCTAGCAAAAAGAAAGTTGAACTAAAATTCAAGATGGCCGCCACAGCTAAAATAAATAGATTTTCAAAATGGAAATGCGTAGCGGATTTTCAAGAACTATTAAACATTACGTGGTTCGAATGTTAACTGTCGTACCCCATCCTAACCCTAACCCTAATCCCTTCTCCAAGAAGCGAAAACGGGGTGGGCTTAGGTATGAACTAAAACCTTAATTTCGGCTTAAAACGTTTGTATATTGTAAAAGTAAAACATGTAATAGGTATTTTTTTAAACAGATTGTCACATTTTTCAGCAAAATGTGTTTTTAACGTTTTTTATTTTCGAAATATCCGTTATAAAATCCTGCTAATATAAGCTTTCCCATCGCTTAATGGAATTAAGGCGAGACCACGTAATGAGTTAATGATTTGTAACCTTTACCAAAATGTAGTTGTTCTTAAAGAAAACTCATTTTAATTCGATGTCAAACATGGCTGCCGGCGGACATCTTGTTTTACATAGAGTAATATTATAAATGTTGCAGCGACTACTACTCTGAAATTGCTAGATGGACTTTTATGAAACTAGACAAGAATGTTGCTCTTCAGGTCGAACTAAATTTCAAGATGGCCACCACATTTAAAATACATTTTTAAAATACAACATTATAGCAAATACTTCTCAAAAACTATATGTGGTATTGATTTAGAACCACACTTTTTAGCTCACCTAAGCCGAAGGCTCACAGGTGAGCTATTGGGATCACTCTTCGTCCGTCGTCTGTCCCTCCGTCCGTCGTCGTCGTCGTCGTCCGTCGTCGTTAACTTTTATCTCGTTAAGACGATAGGGCCTTCATTTTTCATCGGTTCTTTACCACACTTTAACAAACTGTTAATAACAATGAAAGCTCGAACAAGTTTAAAAACCAGCTAGATCGGACTAGTAACAGCGGAGTTATGGTCCTTGATTTAGTTAAAACTGCTATATTTTGCCTCGTTAAGTCTTAACGTCTCACACAGCAATTAATTTTCCATAGGGTCCTATTGTAATGTTTTTGTTCGTGGCATAAAGATAAAACAGATTTATGCTTAAATTCTTCATTGATCCAATATCTGCATTTTTAAAACACATTTAACAAATATATACCAGACTGAACTTTTTTTAATTTCATGTTTCACCTATCAAAATTTAGACAAAAATACAACCCCGTGGTGATTAGACCCATGATGTGTAAAATGAGGCAGAGTTAGCTAGAAATCTTATATCAACATGCATTTTTCTGTGATCTCTTCCTAAAATGCTGTAGATTTAGAACCTGGAAAAGATAAATCAATGTATCCTGTAAAATGTAGAAAAGCGAACTTGTTTTTTTTTTATCTACATCTACATCTGTAGGGCACGAGTATTCAAGGGAGATAATAGTGGTGTGAGTCCTAAAGGGCCTTCAGTTTTCATCCGATCTTTACCAACTGTACCAGATTATTACTATCAATGAAAGCTCGGACAAGTTCGAAAACCAGGCAGATTGAAACACTAACAGCGGAGTTATGGCCCTTGATTTAGTTGTAAATGCTATATTTTGCCTCGTTAAGGCGATAGGGCCTTCATTTTTCATCCGCTCTTTACCAAACTGCACCGAATTATTAATATTAATAAAAGCTCGGTTCAGTTTGAAAACCAGCCAGATTGGACCAGTAACAACAGAGTTATGGCCCATGATTTAGTTAACAATGCTATAGTTTACCTCGTTAAGATGATATGGCGTTTATTTTTGATCTGACCTTTACCAAATTACTAATATTAATGAAAGCTCGGAAAAGTTCAAAAACATGTAGAATCGAATCAGTAACACCGGAGTTATACCATTGATTTACTTAAAAATGCTGTGATTTGCCTCGTTAAGACGATATCACCTTTATTTTTTCATCCGATCTGTACTAAAAGTTACCACATTGTTAATATCAATGAAAGCTGGGACAGGTTTGAAAACCAGCCAGATTGGACCAGTAACAGCAAAGTTATAGCCCTTGATTTAGTTAAAAATTCTATATTTTGCCTTGTTAATATGATAGGGCCTTCACTTTTCATCCGATCTTTACCAAACTTCATCAGATTGTTAATGTCAATGAAAGCTCGCAACATTTTGAAAACCAGCCAGATCGGACCAATAACAGCAGAGATGTGGCCCTTGGTTTCGTTGAAAATGCTATATTTTGCATAGTTTATATGATAGGGCCTTCATTTTTCATCTGATCTTTACTAAACTTAACCAGATTGTTAATATCAATAAAAGCTCGGTCAATTTTGAAAACCAGCCAGTTCGGAGCAGTAACAGTTAAGTTATGGCCTTTGATTTAGTTACAAATGCTATATTTTGCCTCGTTAAAATGATACGGCCTTCATTTTCATCCGATCTTTACCAAACTCCATCAGATTGTTAATGTCAATAAAAGCTCGCAAAATGTTGAAAACCAGCCAGATCGGACCAATAACAGCAGAGATGTGGCCCTTGGTTTCGTTGAAAATGCTATATTTTGCATCGTTTATATGATAGGGCCTTCTTTTTTCATCTGATCTTTACTAAACTTTACCAGATTGTTAATATCAATGAAATCTCGGTCAATTTTGAAAACCAGCCAGTTCGGAGCAGTAACAGTGGAGTTATGGCCTATGATTTAGTTAAAAATGCTATATTTTGCCTCGTTAAAATGATACAGCCTTCATTTTTCATCCGTCTTTACCAAACTTTATCAGATTGTTAATATCAATGAAAGCTCGGTCAATGTTGAAAACCAGTCAGTTCGGAGAAGTAACAGTGGAGTTATGGCCCTTGATTTAGTTAAAAATGCTATATTTTGCCTCGTTAAGACGATAGGGCCTTCATTTGTTTATTTTTTATTATTATTTTTTTTTATTTTTTTTTTTATTTTTATTATTATTATTTTTTTTTAATTACTTATTTTTTTATTTTATTTTTATTATATTTTTTAACAAAATTTGACGAAACTTAGCAGGAAGCATTGGCATGATTCCTAGTGGATTTTTGATGGAGTTACGGCCCCTTGACATTTTTACTTTTGATTTCTTGTCGGCGCTACTCCTCCTAAACGCCTTGTTTGATTTCGACGAAACTTGACAGGAAGCATCGGTAAGAAGACCAGTTGTGCATATCGCGCTTTTGTTCCAGTTCGCTGATTTTTGATGGTGTTATGGCTCTTTGACATGTTTCCTTTAACTTTCTTGTCGGCGCTACTTCTCCTAAACGGCTTATTGGATTTCTATGAAATTTGGCAGGAAGCCTCAGTATGATATCTAGTTGTGCAAATCGCGGTATATCAATGAAATCTTGGACAAGTTCGAAAAACACCTAGAACTTGTTAGTAACGACAGAGTTATGGCCCTTGATTTGTTGAAAAATGCTATTGTATTTTCCTTTGTTAAATCTGTAGCTACTTCATTTTTTATCTGATCTTTACCAAATTTGTTTAGAATGTTAATATAAATACCCCACCCTTTTTGATGAAATCTCATTCATAGAAGAAAGTGGGACAAATTAATAATATCCATACCAGACTAGACACAGCAGACTTATTGCATGATTACATGGTGAGCGAGCTTGGGCCATCCTGGCCCTCTTGTTTATTTGATATCATACGAAAATGATATGAAGCTGGTACTAAACTAAAATTCATTTTGATTCGATTGCATACATGGCCGCTATCAGCCATTTTGTTTTACATAGAATTACATTGGGAAAAAATGGTGGCAAATACTCCTCAGAAACTACTGGATCGATTTCATGAATGTTCACATTAATTTTACTATTACAACCCTAAAGGTAAGAACTGCACTAAATGCAATAATCTGCAATAAAGGTAAAACTTTTGGTCTAAAGGTTAAAACCTACATTAAAGGTAACAAAAATGTCTGCACTAAAGGTAACAACTAACGCACTGAAGGTAACACGATTTTTGACCTGCACTAAAGATAACACACCAAGCCCTAAAGGTAACAAACAACCCATTCTTGGTACACTACTTACACGGTGTTTTTTTTTTCCGATTGGGCATTCGACCATCTTTTTTCAAGAATAATAAACCACACATAGATAGTTGTATTGGTTAATTTTTATATTCACTTGATGTCTAATGTCGAATAAACTTCACTTTGTAAGGATCCGAAGCTAATGTGCACGCATCCTATGTGTCTGTTCCACTGTCTGGAGATACACAGACGATAGATGATAGATGATAGATGACAGACGATATGTGTTTTTCTTGCACTTGTTTTGTCTCTCCCTTGTTATTGTTGAGGAAATATTATACATATCGGCGTTTATGCGGTTTTGAACGCCGGATGAAAATTTCGAATTCCACGAAGCTCTATATTTCGGCGTTCGGCAATTGTGATAGACACATTTACCATAAATAGCTAAGGCCATTCTTGCAATTTACCATTTAATACCTGCGTTTAAAGCCGTATTTACGCCGCAAAATCCATGAGCATAAAATTGGTTCCTGGTTCCCTGTTACCGTTTCCCAGTTCCCGGTTCCTGTTCGAATCGAAATGGGAACCAGGAACTGGGAACTGGTTTCTGCTTCCCGGTTCCAAGTTCCCGATTTGAACCCAATGCGAAATTGAATAATATCACCTTGGTTTTCATATTGCAAATATACCAGTTTGATGAAAAACAACATGCGATTAAACTTGGCAAAATAAAACAGCATGATGTTTTTTGCAGAATTGTATATACGGTAATTCACGATTTCCGTGCAATTTCAGCAGGCTTTAACACACACACACAATCCAGTTCATTATTAATTAACTACTTAATAACTGCGTTGGAAACAACATCATCCTCATTAGATTGACCTGGAGTATACGAATTAGTGCTACTGTGTTCCAGAGATAAAACATTGACGTAATGTAGGCATCAAGTATGGAGTGCTGCTAATCAAAATATTTTTGCCGAAGATGCCTTTGGTACAGGGTGTGAGACCTAGCTAGGATGTCTGACGAATAGGAAAGGTTCATTTCATTTTAAAGTAGCTATCCCGCCAACAACAGCCAACTTTTCATCTCATTTTTTAAAAGCCCTTAATGTGAGTAAATTTGGAGATATATAAAAGCTCGTTGTAATCTCTGGTTCAGACCAGCAGATCTTTACAATGAAATTGTCCAAATTTGTGGGGATTCCTAGGTGTCTTCTAGGACAGTTTACTACTGGGTGTCTAAATTCAAGGTCAAACAAGAGTCTGTCAAAGATGCCACACGATGTGGACGTCCAGTTAAACAAAGCACCAAGTATGGAGTGCATCTAATCAACAAATTTTGGCCGAAGATGCTTGGTATAGGGTGAGAGACCTAGCTAGCATGTCTGGCTTATCATTAGGAAACGTCCATCTCATTTTAAAGTAGCCATCTCGCCAACAACAGCCAAATTTTACAAAATATGTACACCGTTTCTAAAGCTACTGACGACAAGGTATAAATATAACATAATTTTAGAATACAAACTATGTAGACACAATATAAGCGGCTTTAACCATCAAGGCTAAACCGCAAAACTGGAGCGTCGAATTAAGAGTTACCAACTCATAATTCATTTTACGAATATTCAAAAGATGATTATTTTCAGAATCCGTTAAAAAGTATTTACTTTTAATAGGCACTTATATGAACTGAACACATGGATAGAGTTTTGGTTAACGGTTTTGTAGTGGATTTTGCTAAAATTGGCGGGATAGCTACTTTAAGAAAACCGTTTAATGTGAGAAATATTACAGCTCGATTGATGTCACTTTTGCTGGCTGAGGAGAAAAAGAAAACTCGTGTGAAAAATGAAAGACTGTTGCTGAAAATGTTCCCCAAATACGAAGCTTGAACGTTTTCTAGAAATGTTACTAGGGACGAGACATCGGGGGTTTAAAGCAATACTATTGTATCTCAATCTTTATTCATACGTAGTTATAATAGTATTGCGCTGACCCTTCAACATGATGGGGTCGGTTTGTTTCAGCTAAAAAGGAAAGTCTCAAACAAAATATAGGCCACTGAAACAGCCAGTAGACCGTGCATTGCGAAGACAATCAGCAGTGTCCTTTAGAGTTCTGTACGCAATTTTCTTCACAATACATGGACCAGTTGTACAAGTCGCCGTACAACAGAAGAAAGTGCCAATTTCTGCAGTGAACAAGTTTTGAAGAAGCTCAAAGATAACTTCCTGAAGCAAAACCAAAACCCCAAAACTGGACTCGTCATTCCTGCTACATGACAACGCTCCAGCACACACAGCGGCTATTGTAAGTTTCTGGACTCGTCACATTTTGTTCTGCTACATGACAACGCCCCAGCACACACAGCGGCTATTGTAAGTTTCTGGACTCGTCGTTCCTGAACTTTTCATATTTTGTTCTGCTACATGAAAACTCCCCAGCACACACAGCGGCTATTGTGAGTTTCTGGAATCGAAAAAAGTCAATGTACTCCCGGGTGCACCTTTCTCGAATGACCCTGCCCCATTTGCATGACTTCTTTCTTTTCCCACTCCTAAAAATATGTTTCAGGGAAGAAATATGCTGTTCAAAAGTCCCTTGGGTCAGCAATTGACCAGTGGCTAAGGGATTAACTGCAGTATCAAAAACACATATCAATGTACATAAAACGACTCTGCATATAAGCTAACGGAGAATACTTTGAACGAAGGTTAAGATCATTTTTAAACGTTGTTATTTTTCTTGGAATAACACTACAATTGACAAAATATATTGAACACCCCTCGTATGCTATTTTCAATGTCCGATGTATATATAATGGTCCTCTCCATGAAGTTCATGGGCATTTTCGGCTAAGTGTTTTATATATTTATATACTACACTATTTTTTGGCTCGAATGATAATTTTTTGCCTGTATGTGAATCGAACTAAATTGAATTGGGTTTTATATTCGCACAACAGCTAAGGTCATATGGCGACTTTCCAGCTTCCATTGGTGGAGAAAGACCTCAGGTGCCCCTCCGGGCAATTGTCGTGCACGGGCAGGCACCTGGGTAACACCACCGACGTTCCGCAAGACAGCTGGATAGTTTCCTCACATAAAGATTTCTAGGCCCCTGAGGGATCGAACCCACAGCGTTGAGGTGCACGTGATTTCAAGTCAGAGACTCTAACCACTCCGCCGCGGAAGCCCCTGCTTGTATGTGAGATGGTATAAAAAGCGAAATATTCTCTCCACGTTTCTTACGAGTTCGCGCTATACATCTTCATACGTACTGCTCAAAAGCAACATGGACACTTTTGATATCCATATTTTGTCAAAGTATGTACTTCGAAAACAAGTAACCATGCAACTCTATGTTTGTTCGACTAACGACGACATAATTTGAATACTTGTCATTCGGTCGAACATGATACTATCCACTCCATCGATACTCCTTAAAACCGATGCTGGCGGAATACGTTTATTTTAATGTTTTCCATGATATCGTCCTTTTTGTTTGCCACCACTTCCCCACTATCACAAAACTAACTCAACTGTACAGGTGCATTCTTAACACTCAATACAATTGGAATTTTCTTAGTTAATATATATATGGTCATTATCTCTCAATACATATCTTCCTCATTAATTGGGATATCTTTTGATTTGCATTTGACATAATCTTACTATATGTCATTGTCGTTTTAGTAAGGCATCAGCAAATCCTCTTAGTGGACCCTTGCTGTTTTTCGTGTACTATTAAAAGTAGTGAAACATCTTTCTCATACCATTTCACCATTCTGGTGACTATTAAACCAACCATACTCTACTTTGCCTGATGCCACTATTCCAGTTAAAGGGTTTAATTGTCTTGATGCGGTATTGGTTAATGAGAATTGCTCAATGAATGTTTCGTTAAAGCGTTCAGTCATCTTGACTGCAATGTGCCTCTATTAACGTCTTATGGAGTATTGTTTTCTTAACATATTCGTTTTTTACAGAGATTGACTAGTCGAGTTGAAGACGTTTTAATTATGAGATAACATGACGGACTGTAGGCCTAAATAACGTCTACCTAAATCATGAAAAGGATGTTACGTTTATTATTTGTCTTCAATCGGGTTTTATCGTGCCCTAGCATTTTATTCTCGTGTTGCTCTGGCCTTTGCCCAGTCATTATGTACTTGCTTTGTGACCTTTAGGTTATTGCTTTTATTATATTCATAGATACATTTTCATCGTTGTGTTCTGCACCCTAACCCAGCGGCTGTTTTCCCCACCCTAACCCCGGCGGCTGTTTTTCCATTGACCGTTCCAAGTCGGTAGGTCTATTGTCAACCCTTTTGTGTTTGTGATGTCTATGGCGATCTTGCCTTGCATTCATCTTTAAAGTTGGTCTTTGTTTGTGTGTGTGTGTTTATGGTTGACTGTTGAATCCTTGAAAGCTACTTTCCAGTTCGGTTTTTATATCTACTTTAACTTACATTGCCTGTTAATAGTGCTACCTAATTTGTTACAAAATACAGCCTGCCAGGGAATACAGCCTGCCAGAGAATACAGCCTGCCAGGGAATACAGCCTGCCAGGGAATACAGCCTGCCAGGGATTTATTTTTGTATTTACGTTAACCCGTTTACCTGGGATGTTAATAGCGTTAGAGTAAGGCTTGGTGCACACTAGTACCTAGTTTACATCCTAGTACCTAAATTTTCACCCTAGTACCTAGTTTACACCCTAGTACCTAGTTTACATCCTAGTACCTAGTTTACACCCTAGTACCTAGTTTACACCCTAGTACCTAGTTAACATCCTAGTACCTAGTTTACACCCTAGTACCTAGTTTACACCCTAGTACCTATATTACATCCTAGTACCAAGCTTACACTATAGTACCTAGCTTACACCCTAGATTACACCCTAGTACCAAGCTTACACCCTAGTACCCAGCTTACACCCTAGTACCCAGCTTACACCCTAGTACCTAGTTTACACACTAGTACCTAGTTAACACCCTAGTACTTAGTTTACACCCTAGTACCTAGTTTACACCCTAGTACCTAGTTTACACCCTAGTACCTAGCTTACAACCTAGTACCTAGCTTACACCCTAGTACCTAGCTTACACCCTAGTACCTGGTTAACATCATAGTACCTGGTTTACACCTTAGTACCTGGTTTACACCCTAGTACCTGGCTTACACCCTAGTACCTAGTTTACACCCTAGTACCTAGTTTACACCCTAGTACCTAGCTTACACCCTAGTACCTAGCTTACATCCTAGTACCTAGCTTACACCCTAGTACCTAGCTTACACCCTAGTACCTAGTTTTCACCCTAGTACCTAGTTTACACCTTAGTACCTGGTTTACACCCTAGTACCTGGTTAACACCCTAGTACCTGGTGTACACCCTAGTACCTGGTTTACACCCTAGTACCTGGTTTACATCCTAGTACTGGGTTTACACCCTAGTACCTGGTTTACACCCTATTACCTAGCTTACAACCTAGTACCTAGCTTACACCCTAGTACCTAGTTTACATCCTAGTACCTAGTTTACATCCTAGTACCTAGTTGACACCCTAGTAACTAGTTTACATCCTAGTTCTTAGTTTACACCCTAGTACCTAGTTTAAACTCCGAGTACCTAGTTTACACCCTAGTACCTAGTTTAAACTCCGAGCGGCCTTTTTGCCACTGGCTGTTACCAGGCCGTATCCCTTTTGTCAACCCGTTATGTTTGTGGTGTTGCATACTTTATTTCTATTCACCCTTTGTATTGTGGTTTGTTTCGAAAGAGTGTTTTGGTTGACTGTGTTGTGTGAATGCGTGTTTTGGTTGACTGTGTTGTGTTAATGCGTGTTTTAGTTGACTGTGTTCTGTGAATGTGTGTTTTGGTTGACTGTGTTCTGTGAATGCGTGTTTTGGTTGACTGTGTTCTGTGAATGCGTGTTTTGGTTGACTGTGTTCTGTTAATGCGTGTTTTGGTTGACTGTGTTCTGTGAATGCGTGTGTTGGTTGACTGTCTTTTGTGAATGCGTGTTTTGGTTGACTGTGTTGTGTTAATGCGTGTTGTGGTTGACTGTGTTCTGTGAATGCATGTTTTGGTTGACTGTGTTGTGTTAATGCGTGTTTTGGTTGACTGTGTTCTGTGAATGCGTGTTTTGGTTGACTGTGTTGTGTTAATGCGTGTTTTGGTTGACTGTGTTCTGTGAATCCGTGTTTTGGTTGACTGTGTTGTGTTAATGCGTGTTTTGGTTGACTGTGTTCTGTGAATACGTGTTTTGGTTGACTGTGTTGTGTTAATGCGTGTTTTGGTTGACTGTGTTCTGTGAATGCGTGTTTTGGTTGACTGTGTTGTGTTAATGCTGCATTTACTGTTTGACTTGATTGCATACTTTCGTTAACATCTTCATCATTTACTCCTTGAAAAATGCTGTGTTAGTGTGCTGTCTTTACACTCTTATTTTTAATTGCATATTTTGCGGTTAGAGACATTGAAAGAAACCGCTGAGAAAGTGCATTTTCCTGGCATGTTAGACCAATGATCTATCCCTAGGAGTTGGGCTCCTTGTTTTCTGTCGCTTTAAGAACCAAGTCTATCCATACTGAGTTAAACGTTCCCGCGATTAGTTTTGCAACAAAAAGACCATGACTGAAACTCTCCATTTCCTGTTTTGGAATATAGTGGATCTGGAGGGCCATAAAAGGCATGTACTTTGTATAAACAGTTCGGTTTAGTGCAATAAAGGAAAGGCAATACTTTGTTTTGGCATATTGATGTACATCCCGCATGACATGGCGTGATGATGAAATAAACAATTTAATTTGTGCAGAAACACTCAATAGGTAACCGTTCCAACTCAAAATAAGAATAGAAGCCTCCCTGTCTCAGAACCTAAATTGGTCACGTTGAGATTCCAGCATGTTAATTATATTGCCAATCACTTCTTTATTGTGAGATGACACACAACCTTTGAACTCTTTTGTTTGACTTGGATGAAACTGTAACAAACATTTTCTTTGTAGAAGTTCATCTATCAAACTATAGCTCTCAATGCCCCTTTGATCCCCCGCACCCCTCGCACCCCCTCCCCCTAGAGTATGTGTTCTGCTGTACCATTAGCACAATCATCAGTGTGTTCTGTTGTACCATTAGCACAATCATCAGTGTGCTCTGCTGTACCATTAGCACAATCATCAATACTCATCAGGAAGCTCGTATAGCCCTATATTGCCGTGGAGAAAACGACATCATAAAATGCATACCACCTCCATCGGCATAACTTTTCAAACTCGTGTTTACGACCCCAAACAATTTCGAAAAACAGTGCAAGCAGCTCCATGTCGAAGAACAAAATGAATGAATGGTGTTTTACGGCATGTCGACACATAAATAGATCATATTGTGCGCAAAAACCGACGAAAGATGAAGAACTTAAGTAGTAATTAAAAATTAATGTAAATATATCAAGATAAAACTATTAAAAAATAAGAGATGATATGGTAGTATTATATGTAAATCAACAAATGCCCATCAACGGGTATATAAACCAGTAAATATATATAAAAACACATTATAATGATGTATATAGCCTGATTTCTTTGAGGAAATCTAAAACAAGACTAAAATCTATAGTATCAAATAACTCTTTTATAGTATTAACATTGTAGTACCTTTGAAGCACTGGATGAAAGTCTACACATTCCAACACGATATGTTTGACCGTTAAGGGTGCAAAGCAGGGTATACATTCTGGTAATTGCTCAGCTTGTAATAAATATGAATGAGTATAACGTGTATGCTCTCTCCTGCACCGGGCTAGTACAACTTCTTCTCGACGAATGGGTCTACTAGAAGAACGCCATTCTCCAAGTAACGGTTTAATTGAATGGAGTTTATTGTTAACTGACAGATTTCAAGCGGCTTGCCAAGAGTTATGAACAAATGAGTTAATACAACTGTTAAAATCAGTATAAGGTAATTTAGCATTTGATATATGTAAACCTAATGCTGCTTTAGCAGCACTATCAGCTCTATCATTACCACGTATTCCTACATGGGTTGGAAGTCAGCAGAAAATAATAACATTATCAACTATAAGAGAATTGTACTTTTCTAAAAGCTGAAGCACAACTGAAGAACAAAAACGTAAAATTGTAAAGTTATGGAATCATTACCAACACTTTCTGACTGTCCCTCGTCGTCGTCGTCGTCTTAGTATTAGCAGCAGCAGCAGCAGCAGCAGCAGCAGCAGCACCAGCACCTGTAGTAGCAGCAGCTGTAGGAGGAGGAGGAGGAGGAGTAGTAGTAATAGTAGTAGCAGTTGCAGCAATGCAGTAAATGTAGTAGTAGTAGTAGTAGTAGTAGTAGTAGCAGTAGCAGAAGAAGTAGTAGTAGTAGTAGTAGTAGTAGTAGTAGTAGTAATTGTAGTAGTAATAGAAGTTGTAGTAGCAATACCAGTAGCAGTAGCAGGAAAGACGTACTAGTAGTAATAATAATAGTAGTAGTGGTTATAGTAGTATATGAGTAGTAGTAGTTTTGCCCCGCCCCTAGAGTCACAGTTCTACATAGAGACATATAGGAAAGTCTTTACACATACACATGCATACGTATGACACTATAAAGCTAGAGGTTTAATAGTTTGATTGAAGCATACGTGTAAATTGGTCTTTTATCAAGTTTATTTAAATGATGACTATGGGGCATATTTTACCGTGCCCCAGGCGCCACAGTTTCGCGTAGAGTTATATTGAACAATAAACTTTTCTTTCCTAAACTAGCCAGAACTCTTTATCTTACTCACTTCTTTAACTGTTACACTCGTCTACAATGGAAAAGGTGATCAGGAGAGCAACTCAGTGTCATTTGGTTCTCTTGTTGTACTACAGAAATAATTTATGAAAACATAAAGAGTGGTGTCAGTAGGCAATTAATTTAGAATAACTTTGCCATATTAATGGGAACAAGCGACGGATTGGCAAGTGATTACTCTGAATCAGTCACATGACCAGTCACATGACCAGTCACATGATCAGTCACATGACCAGTCACATGACAAGTCATATGTATATATGTTTTATTCAAAATTCCAATAGGCCTTAAGGCATGTGAGGATACAAATAGTTAACACAATACAATGACAGGTGATACGTAATGAAACAACATAAACAAATGTATATATGGAGAAGATGGTATAAATAGTTTCATATCACTAAATCATCTATTTTATACACACAGTGTTTCACTATGTAATACAGTGTTTCACTATGTAATACAGTGTAATAAAAAATATGAGTAAGCACAATATTTATCACAGTATATGTTGTGTATTGTTTATTATGAAACACAAAGCAAAACAAAACTTTAAGACAAAGCATAGATAATGCAGATGTGTATATACAATAATTGCATATATTCTATGACAAAAAAAACAACAAAAAACGTTACAACGTGATATTTCCCTTTATTTACACACAATTTAAACATTTTGTAATGATGAGTTATTGGAAAATAATATCCTTTCGGATTTCAAATGCTTTGTTTACAAATACTCTAAGTGTTTTCAATTTGTTTTTATTTTCGCAGTTTATTAGCTCTAAAAATGTCAGCATGCTGGGCCTTTTCCAATAATATTTATCAATGTAATTTAATCTAATACCATTATAGTTTATGCACTCTATTATAAAATGATACTCGTCTTCTATCTTGTTACAAACTCTACATTTTCTTTCATCTAACGGTACACTTACTAGTCTATGCCATCTACCTGCCTCAATTTCTAAATTATGGGAGGAAAGTCTCAATCTGGATAACGCTTGTCTACATGTTGGTATATTTATACAGGTTAAATGATGTTTAAGACTAAAAGTAAAGTTAAGACTAAAAGGTAAGACTAAAAGTATCACAGGCGTTTCTGTAATAAAATAGCTCTGCTTGTCCGTTCTAAACGTAAAAATTGTCATATAATCTGGTTTTACCAGGCTTAAAAATATATCGCTATTTCCAACTCCCTGATATAGCCATGCATCAAACAATCCAAGATTTCCCAATAATGTATTTAGCAATGTAACCCAATTCATATGATCAGTCCTCGTATTAAATCAATAACAGCTGTCACATTTAAAGAAAACCTCTTTTAAAAAGAAAATAAAAGAACTGTGATGTAAACTCATATAATGCAAGACGAATAATTAACAGAACTGCGACATATGGAACAGAAGTTTTAAAGGGACCGTCATACAATCTTTACTAGTTAAAAATCGCGGCGTTCCGTTAGTATTTTTCTGCATAACTTGCATTTGTTCAATCATTAATATTAATTATAAGAATAGTACAAATCAACTTGTTTTTGCATATTATTATTTATTGATTATTTTGCACCAATAATATATTTAAACTTATTTGAATAAGATGAAAAAATGAAAACTCAACATTTCATTTAATTATATGAAAGCAGGTTTAAAGCCAAAATGATACTGGATAAATAAATGGAGACGCTAATTTCAGTACTTGGTAAACATTTCAAGATTGCCGTGTGTCTCTTTAAACCGAATATTATAATGTAAACTGCATGATGCCTCGGACACATTGCAGAGTAATTCAAATTCCAGGACGTTATGGACGCTTATCAATTGGTGAGATAAAATGTTTTCATTGTGTTAAGGCAATTGCAGAAGAAAAACATCTGCTAATTTGTTGCCCATTTCGCATATGCAGGTGAGACAAATAAAATACATGTTGTGTTATGTTTTAATAGAATTAATGACAAATAATAGCGAGTGATATTCATTTTGGGATGTGTGTAATATACTCTAGCGAGATATACATTAAATCACCTGAAACAAGACAGGGAGGTTGTGGACGACTTTTAATAACTCGCCAAACAATTACAACATGGAATACAATCTGGTGGGGTTATTTTACCCCACAGCCTGAATAAGTAGTGGCCTTAAACACATGAGGCGAATGCCTTGATTTTGTTTACTTGTTTTAACGCGCGTTAAAATAAACGTGAGTCTTTATTTATCCGCATGTATATGTCGGTTTACGTTAAACGCTGCACACCAATGACAATTTAAATTAGAATTTATGTATACTGAACAAAACAAATTCAGCACGACTTTTTAGGGACATAGATTAAACATATGAAAATTGATATAATTGTTTGAATATATTTTAAATGCTAGGTAAGGGTTTGATTTTCAAACAATTGTGTTATTTTATTATTTTCTAACCGAAGTAGAATTACCTGCCATTAAAACACCTTATTTCATTATACAAACGTATGAACAAATTTAATGTTTGGCATTGACAATAACTGTCAATTCTGTCATTGTTTAAAAACCGCGGAAATGTGTTCACAAAAAATTGTTATTCTCCAACAAAAACATTTCAAATTTCGTAATTTTTAAATTACCTCTCTTTGAATTGAAATGAGAACGATTTTTGATAATCTATAAAAGTATGTTCTCATCATATCTGCGTTAGTTTTATCACGACTTTGTTTACAAATGACCTTTTAGCATTATTATTGTTTTTATCTATGTCACTTTATAATTGACCCAAACAAACACGACTTTGTATATCGTCTATGAAAATGACATTTTGTAATTTTCTTAATTAATTTTCTCAGTCTAGTTTACCAATGATAGTATAGACTATGTTGAATTTTCCGGCATACTTAATAATTAATAAACCTTCATTACGTGGTCCCGACTTAATTCCATTAAGCGATGGGAAAGTTTATATTAGCACAATTTTGAAACAGATATTTCGACAATAAAACACGTTATAAATATTTTTTACTGAAAAAAATGCTATAACCTGTTTAAAATTACCTATTAAATGTTTCAATTTTACAATATGCAAAACTGTTAAGCCGAAATAAAAGTTTTATTTCATACCCCCAGCCAACCCCGTTATCGCTTCTTGGAGAAGGCGTTCGATGGGGGTATGAATGTTAATGCTCGGACCACGTAATGTGATTTGATGATATACTTGTGTCATCACAAGCACAAAGATAAGTTACCTTGTGGACGTAGTAATTATAATATTCTATTGATGTCCTTATACAGCAGTAGCTGCTACCCAGATACGCAAACTGTGGGTTATAGAACAATGCGCACATTAATTATCATAACCGATGTTATTTAAAGAAACTAATCCGCCGAATAACGACAAAATTACACTAATATACCGTTTATCAGAACTCTATCCATAATAATAATATTAAAGACTTTATTTAACGAGAGAACTCATTTGAAACTAGTCACTCTTCCATGAGGCCCTCAACAATATATATTATATAATATTTACAAAGATATGTGATATTCTTTCCAACCTATTCATCAGTGATTTCAAGCCTCGTGTAATGGAATAAATGTCGGTGATAATGAAAAGCTCTGTGTTTTACTATATGCTGATGATGTTGTTCTATTGGCTGACTGTGAGGCTGATTTACAAAATATGCTTAATGTGCTAAATGTATAGTGTGAGGAAAATGGTATGGTTGCTAATAAATAGTAAGAGTAAATTTGCTCATTTTAGACATAAATGCGTAAGTCGTACACATATGCAATTTAAATGTGGACCAAACATTATTGACACTACTGATAGATAACCCTAACCCCAACCATAACCCTAGGTTTAACATTGCATGAACTTATAGATTATAGTTTAACAGCAAAAACAGTATCAAAGGCTGCAGGTAGAGCATTGGGTCTCTTGATAGCGAAATATAAGTCTCTATGTGGGATGCCTTATAAGGTATATACAAAACTTTATGATTCGATGATATGGCCTGTCGTTGCATATGGTGCTGTAGTCTGGGATGATAGAACGTTTTAATGTATTGATGCTGTGCATCTAGGTGTTGGAAAAATATACACCAAATGCGGCGACTGTCGGTGAAATGGGATGGCCTCCACCAATTGTTACACAATGGAAGTGCATCGGCATTTCTTGCGCTAGATAAGTCCATATGCATTATTTTCGAATTAGTAAACGAATTGTCATATATTGATTTCTGAATCTAACAGTACAAGTCAAGTACAAAGAATCAGTACCTGTATATATGAAACTTTATTGATAGTTGGAAAGATAAAATCAATAGCGATGTAGGTGTTAATGTTACAGTATAAACTGTTGAAAAGTGATTTTAAAACAGAAACATATTGCAATTTAATTTTACCGAAGTTACACAGATCTGCATTTGTTAAATTTAGATGTGGAGTTGCTTCACTTAGAATTGAGACAGGGCGATATGAAGGATTGGCCAAAAATGTTAGATTATGTCCGTTTTGTACAACGCATGTTGAAGATGAATACCATGCATTATTTGTCTGCCCATTGTACGCTGATATAAGAGAAGATATATTCACTAAATCTAAAACTGTTGACCTAACGTTTGATACACTATCGTCTCAAGATAAATTTGTGTTTCTTTTTACCAGTCCGATTATGATTCGATAATGTGCCAAAACCCGCTTTTTAATTATTAGGAGACATTTCTTCGAAAATAAGCATGATAAGTAGTTAATCTTACTGGTTGCAGGTAATATATTTTATACTTATATATAATGAAAGTTGATGTATTTTAAGTATCTGACAGAATTTTATTTATGATAGAGCAAGATATGTTAATCAGGAACTAGTTATGATATAGATCTCTGAAGACATTTTTTAATTTGCGTGTATTAGGAGATTTAAAGGGCTGCCGCCCCCGGACGTGTATTTACAAACTTAGTTGTTTCTTAACGTGTTTTTGTTTTAAATTTATTTTATGTTAGTAATGCATCTGTCAATTGTATTATATAATCAATATTAATATTAGTTGCTCAAATCTTATCTGTTGTACATACGAATAGTATATTTGTTTGTGTTTTTCAAGGCAAATTAATGTATGTTTTACTATCGTCTCATTTACCTCTGATTGGAGCTACACATGTACGTTATTATTGTATTATGGAAAATGTATATTTTATGCTGTATACTGTGATGAGAACGCAAATAAATAAATAAATAAATATATACATTTAAAATGAATTGTAGTATATTCATGCAAACAGTAACGGAAATATGTCCAAACTGAGTTGCAAGACGTAGTCATTATTATTTGGTTTGGTTAATCCACTGCAAATATACAATGTTTTGAAATGATTAACAAACTGGTCATTTTTAAATGGTGAGGAAGTGAGTTCCTGAATAGACAAACGATTTTCTGAAAAACTCACTATTCGATAGGGGGGAATATAGTTGTAGATTAGATGATCTTCAATTTCGCATATGTACATTTGATGTAAGAGTAAACGTATTTTAAGATAAGCAGGAGCCTGGTCATTACATGTTTTAAACATAAGAATTGCTTTTTGGAATTTAACTCCAGCAGGATAAGTCTTGCAGCTCTTTTTTAGGAATCTTACAATTTTATCTTTTAGAGAATAATTACAATTTTCCCATAGCACACACCAGTAATCTAAATGGGGTAAAATATAAGCATTGACAACTAATTTACGCATAGGTATACAAGGTAGATCTTTATGCGAGATAATAGATATAACAATGAATTACATTTTTTAAGAAGTTTATCAATTTGGCTATTCTAAGAGAGAGTGTTGTCAGTTGTAACACCGAGTAATTTTTCTTCGTAACTGCAGTTAATGGTTTCATCTTTGAATTGAACCGAAGGAGCATTATCATAAATACGATTTATTTTTGTTCTTAAAAGAGAGATACATTTTTTTTTGCTGCATTGACAGACATGCGATTTGTAGCGCACCAGGCGTTGACGTTAAAAAGGTCATTATTGAGAGAATTTACAGCGCTGACAAGCGATGAATTTGAAGTTGAAAGCGTTGTATCGTCTGCAAAAATATCCGTGACTGTATTTTCAATAGATAACGGCAAGTCATTGATATAGATTAAAAATAATAAGGGGCCTAATACATATCCTTGCGGTACACCCGATAAAATGGGTGAAGATTTTGAAGTTATACCAGAAACTTGAACTTGCTGATTTCTATCCATGTGCCATTATAAGTATAGATTTATTCACGGGTTCTTAGAATACTCGTGTTTGAATATGCGTACAATTTGGTAACTCTTAATTCGACGCTCTAGTTTTGAAGTCTGGCTTGGCCGATTAACGCCATTTATATTATATCTATAGAATTTGGATTCTCAAAATATGTAAGTTATATATCTTTCGTCGTCTGAAGATTTAGAAACGGTGAATATCTGTTGTAAAAGTTGCCTGTTGATGGCGGGATAGGGACTTTAATGCTTGACAACAACTGTACTAGATTGCCACGTGTCCCTGTAACACCATGTAACAAAGTGAACATATCTCATGAACTGGTATGAACATGAATTATATGGTCGCTCCACTCCAAAGAATGTGCCTTTAATTCAATAAATATTTCTGGATTCACTAAGGATTACTTTGCCTTACTTTCGAACTTCGCGCAAGAATACACCACAACTGTCACAGCAATGTAATTAAAGAAGTAGTTCCGGCAAAATCTCATAATTTCTCTAGGGATTTATTTCCCAAGGAAATTACAACTTTAATTCCCTTAGAATCACAGGCAGAAATGTAATATACAAATTTACGGTTGAAGTACTTTTTTTAGCTAGTCTATAATCGTCCTGTTAAGATTTACGCGATCACATAATACATATCTACACTACAGCAACAAACCCACCCTTAATGGGACACACGGAAAACTTGATTTTTGTAACGCTATTTCTTCTGGATAACTTACATAAGAATAGTAATAAGCAAATTGCATTTGCGTATTATTCAATTGGGATATTATTGCACCAATAATATATTAAAACTTATAGTAGAATAAGACGAAAATATTTTTGTGTCCCTTTAACACTTTAGGACAACGTAAGGCACACGCAGTCTCAAAAACTGGAGACTGCGGGTGTTTTGCATTCGACTGCGGAGTCTGGTTGTACCCGATCTTGTTTCACAGGCGGACGCATGGAGGTGAGCTGTAACTAATTGTATTAACTGCATATATAAATATCCTTAATATCATATTACATTTCTCTTTAGATCCATATAAATATGTATATATATATTATTATACAGTGTCTTCTCGCAGGTTTGATTGTCGTTGGCATTTAAGGTATAAGGCAATCAAGCATGTGACAATACTCATTAGTCAAAACTTATCAAAATGTTTTAATTTTTATATGCCTTAAGGCATGAGTATACAAGACGTGACTACATATATTTTCAGTAAATACAGCTTTTAAGTTACAAGTTCTCAACACAATTACTAACATATGTTGTAAACGACACTCGTTTTAGGCTTCAATTACAAGTGTTAAGATTAATTTAAATATAACTCACTGATTTTTTTTCAATGGTAAACATGAACTCTTCTCACCCGTGGACAATCAAATGTGATACTGTGACATGAACAGTGAGTGAACAGTGCAATAATAATAAACAATCAACAGTGATATTGGGATACGAACAGTGAACAGTATAATGATTATAAGTAACAACTAACTGAACTATTTTCCAGTGAGTTTTCTTCTCTTGACTGTTTTTTTTTCTCCCTTATTGTATACGAGTGTCGTTCGTGTGGCAAATTACACCACCGGGATTTTACTGTAAATAAAAAAGAATTTACGAAAAACAAGGACACACTCAGTGTTTAAAGGTTAGCAATACGCTATAATATGTGTATGATTGTTTAAAGATGATAATAAGGTTGGTTCCTGGTTCCCGGTTTCCTGTTCCCAGATCCCAGTTCCCGGTTCCCGGCTCCTTATAGCATCGCAGGTCGTTTTCCATGACACTGGGATATGTACAATATGAATATCAAAATGATATTACTCAGTTTTTTCATTGGGCTCGAATCGGGAACTAGGAACCGAAAATCAGGAACCAGTTTCTACTTCCCAGTTCCTGTTCCTGGTTCCCAATTCGATTCGAATAAGTAACCGGGACGTGGGAAGAAGGAACTGGGAACCGGGTTAAAAGTCAAAACGATACTGACATATTAAATCGAGATACTAATTCGTGATGGTTGATTTATTGAAGATGGGCTATGAAAGAGACTCAATACTGAACTTAGTTTATATTTATTGGAATAACAAGGCCATGGCTTCAGCATAATATAACAAGAAACATAATGTGCATAACAAATGTGCAGTCACGATATTTATAACAATTTGAAAAATGGTCATAGCTCCGACCAAGTTTTGAAGTGAATGAAAACTGTACTCAATGAACCCTGGGACCAGATGTTCACAAAGCCAGATATTTAAAATTTAGTTGCTTTCCTTCAAATGTTCTCGTAAAATAATTACTACACACTGCTGTGACCTCAATAATATCCGAAAATTAGCCATCTCAATTACTACGTAATTATTTTTCATAAATGAACACGACACATGCTAAACTTTGCAATTTACATCTGATACCACCTGCAGAAAATGGTCTTATCTTTAGAGACAGATAATTGGTGTAGCGTACGATTTACACACTCATTAATAAACCAAAAACAAATAAGCAGGATTGCGAAAATTGTTTATGAAAATTATCAATCCCACTTAAATAAAAGGATTTATGTCGATGAACGACAAATCCCAATATTGTTCAAGACTGTCGTGCGCCACTTTAAATTTATTTTTTCATTTGTGTGTGTTGTTGTTTTATAAACAACTTCTTAATTTATATTTATTTCGACCAACAGGGCGTATCAATAAGTGTCGTTTAAAATTTTATTTTGTCACTTTTATTTTATAAATTATAAGCAACTTTTGAATTTAGACGAATAAAAAAAATAAAATTAGACGAATAAAAATCAAATCAAAATGTGTCCCTTGAAATTCATTGTCATATTTGTTTGTTGTTGTGTATAATGAACTTTTTATTTAGACGAGGTGTATCAACATGAACCTACAATATTTAGATGTTTACACTGTAAACGGACGAGGACAAATTATAACACTCAGCGGGGTTTGAACTCGGAACGATTGCATTTTTTTGCGGAGGTTTACAATATCACCATAAAAGCTAGCTCTGCGGCATGACAGTGGCGCTTATAAACCTATCTATTTACATGTACCTATAGTCTTAGTCCTGCTGCAACACTGTCAATATAAACCTATCTATTTACATATACCTATAGTCTAAGTCCTGCTGCAACACTGTCAGTATAAACCTATCTATTTACATATACCTATAGTCTAAGTCCTGCTACAACACTGTCAGTATAAACCTATCTATTTACATATACCTATAGTCTAAGTCCTGCTGCAACACTGTCAGTATAAACCTATCTATTTACATATACCTATAGTCTAAGTCCTGCTACAACACTGTCAGTATAAACCTATCTATTTACATATACCTATAGTCTAAGTCCTGCTGCAACACTGTCAGTATAAACCTATCTATTTACATATACCTATAGTCTAAGTCCTGCTACAACACTGTCAGTATAAACCTATCTATTTACATATACCTATAGTCTAAGTCCTGCTACAACACTGTCAATATAAACCTATATATTTACATATATCTATAGTCTAAGTCCTGCTGCAACACTGTCAATATAAACCTATCTATTTACATATACCTATAGTCTAAGTCCTGCTGCAACACTGTCAGTATAAACCTATCTATTTACATATACCTATAGTCTAAGTCATGCTACAACACTGTCAGTATAAACCTATCTATTTACATATACCTATAGTCTAAGTCCTGCTACAACACTGTCAGTATAAACCTATCTATTTACATATACCTATAGTCTAAGTCCTGCTACAACACTGTCAATATAAACCTATCTATTTACATGTACCTATAGTCTAAGTCCTGCTGCAACACTGTCAGTATAAACCTATCTATTTACATATAACTATAGTCTAAGTCCTGCTGCAACACTGTCAGTATAAACCTATCTATTTACATATACCTATAGTCTAAGTCCTGCTACAACACTGTCAGTATAAACCTATCTATTTACATATACCTATAGTCTAAGTCCTGCTACAACACTGTCAGTATAAACCTGTCTATTTACATATACCTATAGTCTAAGTCCTGCTACAACACTGTCAGTATAAACCTGTCTATTTACATATACCTATAGTCTAAGTCCTGCTACAACACTGTCAGTATAAACCTGTCTATTTACATATACCTATAGTCTAAGTCCTGCTACAACACTGTCAGTATAAACCTATCTATTTACATATACCTATAGTCTAAGTCCTGCTACAACACTGTCAGTATAAACCTATCTATTTACATATACCTATAGTCTAAGTCCTGCTACAACACTGTCAGTATAAACCTATCTATTTACATATACCTATAGTCTAAGTCCTGCTACAACACTGTCAGTATAAACCTGTCTATTTACATATACCTATAGTCTAAGTCCTGCTACAACACTGTCAGTATAAACCTGTCTATTTACATATACCTATAGTCTAAGTCCTGCTACAACACTGTCAGTATAAACCTGTCTATTTACATATACCTATAGTCTAAGTCCTGCTACAACACTGTCAGTATAAACCTATCTATTTACATATACCTATAGTCTAAGTCCTGCTACAACACTGTCAGTATAAACCTATCTATTTACATATACCTATAGTCTAAGTCCTGCTACAACACTGTCAGTATAAACCTATCTATTTACATATACCTATAGTCTAAGTCCTGCTACAACACTGTCAATATAAACATGTAATTTTATTTTAACAGGTTTCAGATCAAATAGTTCCACACTGTCTTTATTGATTATGTGTGCAATATTAATGACATTGTTCAAGCAATTATTGTTCAATAAACGGAATGTTGAACACTCACGCAAACAGTCAACAGTGGTTCAGTAAAGGGCGTGTGTAAATAATGGACAACAATTTATATTTGCAATTTAAATACATGTACTTTTGTAGAGTATACTTTTATCAATACAAGTAAATAATCATGGAATTTCTTAATTCACGATGTATTCAAATAATCGTTCAATAAATTACCGTTTTATTATGCAGAGAGAGAGAGAGAGAGAGAGAGAGAGAGAGAAAGAGAGAGAGAGAGAGAGAGAGAGAGAAAGAGAGAGAGAGAGAGTTGTAAATGTAAATGGACCAACAATGTATACATGTTTATATCAAGAATGTATAGCATATAACATTATTCTTAGTTCACGACAAACCAACAAGTAAGTTACCTATATCTATAAACTACGACTCGTATCTTAGTTAAAGTAGCCATCCCGCCAACAACAGCCAACAGTATAACCTATGTACACCGCTTCTAAATCTACTGACGACGATATGTTATATATATAACTTACATATTTTGAAAATTCAAACTTTTTATACACAATATAAACGGCTTTAATCAGCCAGGCCAAACCCCAAGACAGGAGCGTCGAATGAAGAGTTGCCAACTCATAATTCATTTTACGCATATTCATTCATGGGTATTTCGAGAACTCTTGAATAAAACTATACTTTCAATAGGCGCATTTACGTTAATGTATGACGAACACCTGGACAGAGTTTTGATGAACGGTGTTGTAGTTTAATTTTGCCGTTATTTGGTGGATTAGTTTCTTTAATAGGAGAATTCCAATCCAATGATATAACCTTCCTACCAACTGTCTGAAGAAACACAATTGAATGAACCGGCAAACTGAAATCTTTAACTATCAGTTCGTAAAGTACTTGAAAGATTTATCCAACACTACTCATTTTCTTAGTTAAACCATTTCCAAGCTAACGATATACATTTTTTAAAATAGTTATTTCTAAGAAAATAAGTTGATATGGCTCAAATTAAAGTTTTTTTAATTATAAAATCCACTATTTCACTGGAAAGTATATAATAAAACATATTATCACATAACTTGCGCTGTGGGAGTGTAATAAAGCCAAAACTAGTGAAATAAATATGCAGATGAAGGTCTAAGTCCTTTCCGTCCAACTCAATCTCATTTAAATCAGACCATTTATCAAGCTAAGATACTCTACACTACAGGAAGCGGAGAGTGTCGAAGCGTAATTAGGAAATTGCGTTCAACTCGGATACATCGGAATTGCTTCGTTGATTTCCGTAACCGTTCAAAATACCGTTGGTCGGTGTCATCAGAATTGAATTGAATTGAATTGGGTGTTTAAGGCGCACCAACACATGAAAGGTTATATGGCGCCTAACAGGAATGAACATGCCAGGCTCATCCTCCATGTACATCGAGATAAAATATGGAGAATGTGCCTAGAACCATCTCACCTGCAGAACTGCAGAGTTGCTGCAAGTTCTATTGTAGACATTCCATTTACGCTGGAGCCACGTTTATTCTTTTTCTGCCACTGCTCTAGTGATTTGAGCGAGATGGCACCTGAAACAATGCAGGGGTCATGATGAAGACCTTTAATGAGCATGAACAAAAAACAGATAAAATGAACATGAATTTGGGGATGGTGGGGGAGGGGTGGTGAGGGATTGGTATGGTGTTCTATCTCTCTGCCTACCCCTCCAACGGGATCTGCAGTGGCCCTATTCTTTGCCCCGGAACCAAACGGGTACCCCGGAACCACACGGAGAAAATCGAGTCAACATATAAGCATCATACAAACATACAACGTCATCATACAAACATACGACGTCATCATACAAACATACAACGTCATCATACAAACATACGACGTCATCATGTGACAAAGTTATATATAGCCAGCTACAATAATAAATGTTGATGATGAGGCTTTTTTTCTTCTTCTTTTTTTAGTTATGTGGTAATAGAATCTTACATTCGTGTCTATCTAATATTGAATTTATTAATCTCGTTGGATAAACTTTAAAATAATGGTGAAATAATTAACAAAATCTATGACAAGAGAGACGATTTTAATTTTGATATTGTTAATTATCCCCACTTCGATGGCGATGTTCCCCGAGCAACTCCTTATGGGGTCTATGTCTGTCAACTTATTCGTTTTTCTAGAGCTTGTACTCGAGATGAGGACATTAATATTCGTAATCGTTGTATAACGAAAAAGCTACTCCATCAGGGTTACCGTTACCATAAACTTCGTAAAACCTTTGCAAAATTGTATTATCGTAACACTGATCTTCTTTCCAAAAATAAAAGTAATTTAAGAACTCTTCTGCGACAAGGACTATATCACAACCCGACTTCTATGGTGACGTGATTTACAAACTTCGTAAGATCCTTGGTCATGATCACTTTCATACTGTCTTTGTTAAACTTGTTAAAGGGTTTATCAAAATAGGTTATGACCCTTTTCTTTTTGCAACGCACTGCATGTTTGGTGGTGGACCCATTTACAGTTCGCCACTATGCTTTTCTCTTTAATTATGCGATGACCGGACATGACGTAGACCCTATGATGACGTCTACGTAAAGTCCAAAAGGACGGTGACTTTTGATGTTTGTCAGCAATCTTGTCTTGTCGTGCCCTCAATGGTTTATTCTCCTGTTGCTCTGGCTTCTGCCAAGTCATTGAGTACCTTATGTGTGGCTTTCTAGGCTATTGTTTTTTTTGTATTTATGTATACGCGAGCACGTTTGTGTTTTACTCTTACAATGCCTTGTTGGTTAGATAATACATCATAGCGGGGATTTTTTTATTTACACTGTCCCGTTTTATTGGGATGACAGTAGGCTAAGTGTGAGGTTTGGTGGTGCACCCTGGAACCTGGTTTAAAACCCCAGCGGCCTTTTTGCCACAGACCTTTCCAAGGCGGTAGCCCTATTGTCAACCCTTTTTGTGTTTGTGACGTTATATGCCTTTATTCCTTTTTTAACATTGCCATTCATGTTTGTCGTGATTTTGGGTTCTGTGAAAGCCGCATTTCCTGTTCGACTTTTATACTTATTTTTATCGGCACAGGCTCGCATCATATAAGTGTATCCAACTCTTTTAATTAATTCAATATTAAACAGGCACTCATGTACTTTATTCTCTATATATTCTAAAGAGTTTATTATTATTAATATGATTTCTACATTTTTGTTATTTCTGCTCCGGAAAAACATTTGGTGATATGCAATATAAATATAGTTTTCGGCAGACCAACAGTTTTATCATTAAATATCAATATTTCAGGAGGAACAACTAAAACGATGTCCATTGAAGAAAATGATGGTTGGTCTCATGGTTCTTGGACTAGCAATCAATTTAGTGATTTATAGTCAACGGTCTGCACCAGTGCTCGATCATTTAACCTCAGTGCGCGGAGCTGCACCAGTGCTCGAGCACTTAACCTCAGTGCGCGCGGATAAATTGGCACTCTTTACAACACGCATGGTATGTTGCTTTTTCCAGACAGTTTACTTACCTTCACGAGACACATGGACATTATCTTGTTAGACCTCTTTTAAAGTAGTTGATACTTTGTATGCTGCTTTAACGAAGGTCGCCAATAAAAGTTCTTTAATTAATTAAAATCTTAAATTGTCTTTCTCAAAACTACTGTAACGTCGACAGATTTTATAAAAAAACACGGATTCCAATAATCGATCTGTGTCCGTGGAAAAAGCTTCAAACTAGTATAAACAATCGATTTATTTAATAGAGATGGAGGAGATAAATTAATCACCATATCGTATTGATCATTGTAAGTATTGATCACTGTATCACTGTAAGTATTGATCAGTTTATCACTGTAAGTATTGATCACAGTATCACTGAATCGTATTGATCACTGTATCACGGTATCGTATTGTTCTCTGTAAATATTGATCACTGTAAATATTGATCACTGTAAGTATTGATCATTGCAAGTATTAATCACTGTAAGTATTGATCACTGTAAGTATGGATCACTGTAAGTATTGATCACTGTATCACTGTAAGTAATGATCACTGTATCAATGTAAGTATTGATCACTGTAGCACTGTAAGTGTTGATCACTGTAAATGTTGATCACTGTAAGTATTGATCACTGTATCACTGTAAGTATTGATAACTGTAAGTAATGATCACTGTATCAATGGAAGTATTGATCACTGTAGCACTGTAAGTAATGATCACTGTATCAATGTAAGTATTGATCACTGTATCACTGTAAGTATTGATCACTGTATCACTGTAAGTTGTGATCACTGTATCACTGTAAGTGTTGATCACTGTATCACTGTAAGTGTTGATCACTGTTTCACTGTAAGTGTTGATCACTGTATCACTGTAAGTATTGATCACTGTATCACTGTAAGTGTTGATCAATGTATCACTGTAATCATTGATCACTGTATCACTGTAAGTATTGATCATTGTATCACTGTAAGTATTGATCACTGTATCACTGTAAGTATTGATCATTGTATCACTGTAAATGTCCAATGTCCTAACCATCCTCCGTCCAAAGCCCAGAAAATCAGTAATAGTGAATGTATGATCAGTAAAAGTGAATGTATGATCAGTAATAGTGAATCTAGGATCAGTAATAGTGAATGTACGATCCAGTAATAGTTAATGTATGATCAGTAATAGTGAATGTATGAACAGTAATGGTTAATGTATGATCAGTAATAGTGAATGTATGATCAGTAATAATGAATCTAGGATCAGTAAAAGTGAATGTATGATCCAGTAATAGTGAATGTATGATCGGTAATAGTGAATTTATGATCAGTAATAGTGAATGTATGGATTTAAACTGGTTTAATTTACATTAATATGTCATGCTTGCCAGTAGTTCTATATGCATACGAAAACAAAACAAACAGGAGTTTCACCTTGTTCGATACTGTCAAATAACCTAGGTCAAATATAGGCCAAATGTATACTAGTACATGCAAACAACGCACGCACGCATGCACGCACGCCCCACCCCACACCCCACCCCACACCCCACCAACACACTTATATGTTACTTACTATTACCTACACCAACCTGTTGCTTTTTCTGGTTTCCATGTTTTTGTTTTTATTTCACCTTGTTTGATACCGTCAGATAACCTAGGACAAATATAGGCCAAATGTATACGAGTACAAGCAAACAACGCACGCACACATGCACGCACGCCCCACACACAACCCTCCAACCCACTCATATGCTTCTTATTATTACCTACACTAACCTGTTACTTTTACTATAGTTTCCATGTTGTTGTTTTTATTTCTTGACAGGCTATCTTCAGTGAAACGAGTTTTAGTTCTATGAAATACAATGACACGAAGTCATTCAAGTCTAGCACGCATTATAGATCTATGCCGAACAATGACTCGATGAAAGCTAAAGCAATGCCATGTTTGAACTACACACGACCACCTGGTAAGTTGAATTGATTTGATTCTAAAGGGGGAAGATGTTGGATGTTATCAAATATATGTACCAATCTGTTAAATCAATTGTAAAACACGGGAATGAGTTGAGTGAAGAATTTACATCTTATTTAGGAGTTCGTCAGGGAGAATGTCTATCACCACCTTTGTTTTCTATGCATTTGAATGACATGGAAGATTATTTCATAGCTAACGATGTACCAGGTATTACCCTGGGAGATTTAAAATTATTGTTGCTGTCATATGCTGACTATGTCGTACCTTTTTTCACAAACCGTTGACGGTGTTTACAAAAAGTTTTAGATGTATTATATGATTATTGTAGTAAATGGAGATTAAAAGTTAACACAAATAAAACAAAAATAATGGTATTTAGAAAAGGCGGTAGTCTACCAAGAAACTTAACATTTAGATATGATGGAATATTATTGAAATAATAGACAGTTTTGTATGGAAAGCCGCAGGTGACCCTGTGATTATAATTATTTTTTACTATATGTTTAACTGAATTATTATAATCACCACATTTCTACGATTTTGTACGTGTTATCATTATTATCAAAATCCATACATTTTTAGCTGTCTGATTCTTTTTTATTATAATCACCACATTTCTACAGTTTTGTACGTGTTATCATTATTATCAAAATCCATACATCTTTAGCTGTCTGAAAAAATGTATACATTCTGAAAATGTTAACATTTTTATTATAACCCGCACATGTATGCATTATAATAACATCATCCGTACGATTGTATTTATTAAAACCCACACGTGTAACCTCCCTTAGCTCTCTGAAAATGTATACATTCTCAAAATGTTAACATTCTGAAAATCGATACATGTTTAGATGTGCGTGTTATAATCCTAAATCTCGCGAGACAATTTATGTTCGGGAGATTTGGCTAAATGTTCTGCTCCGAAAATGTATACATTTTGAAAATCGTTACAAGTTGTGTGTATTATAATTCTAAATCTCGCGAGACAATTTATGTCCGGGGGAATTGGTTTTCGGAAAATGTTGTGTGTATTATAATTTTGAGGGTTACATCTCGCGAGATATCGGATGACTCGTCATTGTTTACAAAGACGTGAAAGAGTGTGCAGCTGCATCTTGATCGGCTAATTAGTTAAGTATATTTACATGACTGATTATGCATTTGTGGCGTTTTCAATTAACCTTTTTCATTGTCTATGAGGTGCATTATCTCGACCTCAAGACTTCTTAGACGTGTTCTGTGATACTGTGTGTATCAGAAGGAATTATCAACTCGGCCCCTAGTCAGCTCGGCCCCTGGTCGACTGGGCCCCTATTTGGTCAACACGGCCCCACACAAATAGTCAACTCGGCCCCCGCTGTAAAACAAATGGTCAACTCGGCAAATAATGTTGAATATTTTTACATGAAACTTTCAATTTAGTATGTTTACACATTTATCTAGGCAGTGCTACCCCTGCATTATAAATAAATACTTGATAACTATGTGAATTAGTCGATACATACATGCCCTCGTGTATGACATAAGCTGAGTATGGATCAATAAACACTGTTATCAAGTTTGTATTCATTATTCAAGTATAGCACCGTCAAGATAAAAGTGTAAACATATTAAACTGCAAGTTACAGGTAAAATATATTTAGGATTATTTGAGTTCTAATTTGTTTCTTTTGTTAATTCACTCAATGGGATCCCACAAAAGGGGACATAATCCTTTATGAACATTATAAAACATGACACAATTAATGTGCATTTGTGGGAGATTTAACCCCTCTGTCTGGATTATAGAAAAGCAGTGGCCCTATTCTTATATGGGAAACCATAACATGTATACATTTTCAGAATGTTAACATTTTCAGAATGTATACATTTTTTCAGACAGCTAAAAATATATGGATTTTGATAATAATGATAACACGTACAAAATCGTAGAAATGTGATGATTATAATAAAATGTTAACATTTTCAGAATGTATACATTTTTTCAGAGAGCTAAAAATGTATGGATTTTGATAATAATAATAACACGTACAAAATCGTAGAAATGTGGTGATTATAATAAAAATGTTAACATTTTCAGAATGTTAACATTTATTAATGTATACATTTTCAGAATGTATACATTTTTTCAGACAGCTAAAAACGTATGGATTTTGATAATAATGATAACACGTACAAAATCGTAGAAATGTGGTGATTATAATAAAAATGTTAACATTTTCAGAATGTATACATTTTTTCAGAGAGCTACAAATGTATGGATTTTGATAAAAATGATAACACGTACAAAATCGTAGAAATGTGGTGATTATAATAATTCAGTTAAACATATTGTAAAAAAATAATTATAATCACAGGGTCACCTACGGCTTTCCATAGTTTTGTATATTTAGGAACAGCGCTTGATAAATTGGCTGGGCAAGCAGGAAAAGCAATTTTTAAATTTGACAACTATGTATACAAGTTTATAGAAATTTCACCGAAACATACGTTTAATCTGTTTGACAAACTTATAAAACTAGTGTTACAATATGGTTGCGAGGTTTGAGTTTTTTAAATTCAAATGTTATAGAACGGGTGCGTCAAAAATTTTGTACAAATATTATGGGGGTGGAAAAATCAACTCAAAGTGACTTTGTTTATGGTGAGTTAGGTAGAACACCCTTACGACAGTATAGATTGATAACTATCGTTAAATATTGGTTTAAAATATTGACAAGGGAAAATGCTATATATATTAAAGTAATATACAATATGATGTTAAATGACATATAAACTAATCTAAATAAACGAAACTGGGCATCTGCGGTACAGATATTACTTGAGCAATTGGGTTTTAATGACGTTTGAATTTTTCAAGGTGTAGGACATACAAATGCCTTCATACCAGTGTTTAAACAAAGATTAACCGATACTTTTATACAAAATTAAAATACAGGTATACACGAATCGACTAGGGCTAACACATGTTTGCTGTTCCATGAGTTTACATACTTAGATATTGTTAAAATAAGAAAATTCCGTGTGGTCTTGTCACAACTGAAAATGTCATCACATAGGTTACATATAGAGTCAGGGCGTTGGCATAAGCCACACAAAACACCAGTTAATGAATGGACATGTTCCGTTTGTAACACATTGGAAGACGAATTTCATTTTATTTTAGAATGTACACGATATACTGATTTAAGGAAAACATACATAAATCGCTATTTCTGGTTTAGGCCAAATATTCCGAAGTCCATTCAGTTAATAACATGTGAAAAAGAAATCTATATGCATATCCATATGTGGGGTTTAGACTGAGAAATTCTATTATCTATAATAATTGATCATAGTATTACCAATCAATTAGTATAGTTCTTGTTAACCATTGTTTGCTACTAACACTCATAAGTATTAAAATCTGTTGATATTTAAAAAAATACATGTGAAATCAATCATGTTTTAGCGGTCACGTGTAATGGATAGACACCTGCCTTAAGCAGACGTATATTTAATAGCTCTGTTATTATTTTAAATTTAATTTAAGTTATATATATCATTATCTTAAATTAAATTGAAATTATATATATTTAGTGGGCTTTTATCGGCCAATTTTGAGCCTTCTCATGACAGGTTTGAGTGTAGTAAAAAAAAAAATGTGTGTATATACGTATGTGTATAAGTGTATATATATGTATATATGTATCTGTATATATGTATATGTATATATATATATATATACGGTAAAGAATAGTATCAATCTTACAAGCGCACGTTTATAGTATTAATTTGTTTATGTTTTTGCTTTTAGACATTTTTCCCCGAAATTTATATGTTTGTTTTTGTAACTTTATGTATATATCCTGAAGAAGGCGATTAAAGCCGCAATCGCTCGATATTTGGTAGTTTAAGCATTGTTTGGTTAATAATTTGTCTCACATTTATATATATATATATATACAGTATAGGAATATATAATTAGGAAAAAGTGAATATTTTGAATGATATCGCATGTTGAAAACATGTTCGGATTAGATTTATGTTTATAATTAATTTTCTCCGATAATGAATTGAAAGTGTGGCATACAACTAATACGGCGATGAGTGCAATATAAGAACTTGGCCAATATTGGTACCATAAAGGCTAGACATAGAGTTGCGCAGTGTTTGCATATAGCACGTACACGATTTTAGAATTCGCTGTCGCCTGTTAGTATAAAGTCCAATAGTCGCTCTCCATGAGTTTAGGTCATTACCGATGGGATTAAATTATAACGTCAAATATAAATGAAGAGCGACAATCGGACCAAAGGCAAGTGAGTTGGTGTGAACGGGAATATACGAGACGATATGGTGAACAAACACGGGGGCGCGGCAAGCACGGAAGGACACAAAAATAAACAATATGAAAAGCATGTGCTTTTACACTGAGAAAAAAGAACTGTATCCTAGAACGAGAAAATAAGATTACAAAAAAGAAAATATATATATCAGCTTGCGTTAAAATGTGCTTTCATTTTTACTTATAATATTGAAATCAATTCAAATCAAATTGTGACTGGTTTTATCAATGCAATTAAATACGGAACATAAATGCGTCACATTATAATATCCAAAACCACCAGAATAAATACACAAATAACAAGATAAATAAGAAATTTTTGGAAGGACAATGTATAAGTGATTGATGGTCATGAAGTGAAATAATTTTAATAGCGAAATGTAAGGTAGAGAGTAGAGCAATATAACGTTTTCTATTGATTTTCCGATAAATGTTGACACGGCAGTGCAAATGTGAGAATTTGAACAAAACAAGTTAGTGCCTTCCATTATGGAAGGCCATTGTTAAAATATTCAAAGGGTCATAACCCTGAAAACAAGAGGTCCATGAGGGCCTGTATCGATCTATTTGCAAAGTGTACTCTGTTAGATGATGCTACAGTGCAAAATATCAAAGCTCTAACCTTGTGGTTTCAAAAAAGAAGGTTTTTAAATGTATTTCCTAATATTTCTATGTAAAACTTTTGACCCCCGTTGAGGGGCTTATTCTGACCCCAGGATCAGCATTTTGTACACCTTGGTAATAAAGGACCACTTTATGATGCTACATGCAAAATATCAAACCTGTAGCCCTTGTGGTTTCAGAGAAGACGATTTTTAAATGGATTTTCTTTATATTACTATGTAAAAACCTTTGACCCCACGCCACACAACCCCCGCCTCCGACTGGGGCTAATTCTGACCCCAGTGTCACCATTTGTAAAAACTTGGTAAAGGATCACTGGATGTTGCTACATGCAAAATGTCAAACCTCAAGCCCTTGTGATTTTGGAGAAGAACACATCTGGGCACCTTAAAAATCACGTCACTAGGAAATCACGGCGATATGTAATTTTTATAAGTGTTTTCATTACCAGTTACCATGTAAAATTAACGCACTTTGCAAGAAAACAGAAACATTTATTTGCAATTTCAGCATTTCTATTCCTTTCTTCATCTTTTCCGGTCACGATTAAAGTAAGCGTAACAAATCACCTAAGATATACCATTGATCAACAACTAAACTCTATAAGCAAATCTACTAGTTTCTTTTGGCCTTGTCAGACAAATTTTGCCAATCAGCATTCAGTTTAATAAACACTGTAGGCTTTCATAATTTATGTATCGCTTTCAACACGAATTTTGATAGGCTTACGCAGACACACCTCCTGAAAGGCTAAAAGCCAGCTTAAACGGCTGGCGCCGACAAACAAAAAAAACAACACACAATACAATGTGGAGTCCGTGTTGGTGGCTTTGCACGTGGACGTGGTGATGGCTCCTCCGGTATACACATTGGCCGCGAAAATGGTAGCTACCCACGCCCACAGCCAATGTATATCTCGCAAGTTATTCCAATGTTGATGTCCTCTGTTAGCCGTTGTGTTCCATAGTAGTATGCCTCTTGTCAGTTGCTGGGACTTGCAGTGGCATGGGGTATCTCGCTGGTCCAACGTTGCAACGTTGTCTAAGCGTCCCTCTTTAGGGCCACGGTAAACACAGGATAAAAACATATGTTCAGCATATTATGAACCAACTAAAGCTTCAAGTGCTAACCATATTGCACAGCTTTTTGGATATCCCTGTCCAACATGGTGCGAACTATTACAGAGAGCGGCACGCCTTGTGGGGTCACTTTGTCCCAGATGGCCGCAAGACGTCCTGCCTGATCGATGATCTGAACTGGAATGCAGAAATATATACAGAAATATCAGCCGTTATATACTCGCTAGCTGGTTGCCAAACCACCGCGCGTAACGTTTTCGTATACTACAAGTGGATAATATGGTGGCTGATATGTGCCATCTCGTCTTTTCTTTATTTCGCCGCGAAATAACGCCGAGCAAAATAACGCCGGGCGATAAGACGCTGGGCGAAATTACGAAAAGACGAAAAAACGCCGAGCGAAATAACTAAAAGACGAAAAAACGCCGAGCAAAATAACGAAAAGACGAAAAAACGCCGGGCGAAAAGATGCCAAGCGAAATAACGAAAAAACGCCGGGCGAAATAACGCCAAGCGAAAAGACGACAAATAGTCAAAATGCCGTGCGAAAAGACAAAACCCCGCCAGGTCATGTAGAGTCCGCCTTCATTCATCCGAGTATCGGACCGCGATTAGAAACAACTCACAAGTGCTAGGAGGTGTGGGTAGCTGTGGTAGAATAGCGTGCATGCTCGGTTCCTCACATGTTGATTGCTTGGACATGATAGCGTGTTTGGTGCTAGGAGCTGTGAATAGCTGGGGAATGCCAGCGTGTTCGGTGCTAGGACATGTGTGTAGATAGGTAGGATAGCGTTCTCGGTGATATGATGTGTAGTAGCCGGGCATGATGGCGCACTTGGTACAAGATATGAACAGCTGGGGGCTTGATAGCGTGCTCGACGCTAGATGTGGGTAGCTAGGGCATGCCATCAGTTGTTTGTAGCTGGTATAGGATAGCTTGCTCGGTGTTAGGAGGCGTGAGTTACTTGGGTAGGATAGCGTGCTATGAATTGCTTGGGTAGGATAGTGTGCTCAGTGTTAAGAGACACTAATAGTATGGGTAGGAAAGCGTGCTCGATGTTAGGAGGAATTAGTACTTTGGGTAGGATAGCGTGCTTGGTGAGGTGTGGATAGTTGGGATAGGAGTGAGTGTTCGGAGGAAGATTGAGTGAATACATTGGATAGGATAGGTGTTGGGTGCTAGGTTGTGTGAGTATCTGAGCACGCTTTACCACCTCAGCAACCCACACCTTCTAACACCTGTGAATTGTTTCGAGTCGCCGTCCGACATTCGGATGGGCCAAGACGTACTCCATAGAACCAGTCGCGTGATTTTATCCTTTGCTCGACGTTCTGACTATTTGTCGTCTTTTCGCTTGGCGTTATTTCGCCCGTTTTTTTTTCGTTATTTCGCTTGGCGTCTTTTCGCCTGGCGTTATTTCATTATTTCGCCTGGCGTTATTTCATTATTTCGCCTGGCGTTTTTTCGTCTTTTCGTTATTTCGCTCGGCGTGTTTTCGTCTTTTCGACGAGATGGCGCATATCAGCCACCATAGTATGACCATAACTCAATACTAATGTATGAAGGATAGTACTGTTTAATGTATGAAGGATCGTACTGCATCCGCTAACAGTCTTCATATTTGGTAGAGATAGATATCCGTTTCATTTGCATTATTTCCAAATTACTCAAAGCACTGAACAGTACGTAAGGTGCAAACACTGTATGGAATGGAATTATTTATTTGCTTCACACCGTACCACGTGAATCACTCGAAGTCCAATTCTCAAAGAAATTCTCACAAAATGCATGTTTTCATTCTCAAATCCAATTATCATTAAATTGAATTCAACCATAACTAATCTCCAATCTCAAGTATAAGCTTGTGCTGTGCACCAATATTCTAACAGAGATTTACGTCTCTGATTTTAATACTGATCTGATTTTTCAAGCTTACAGTTTCAAATTTAAAAAATGGACGTTTTCAAATTTCGTGAGTAATTCCGTCCCATCACATACATACAACTCTGTAGCTAAGCCCCTATGTTATAAAGAGGCCAATGAATAGTACAGATCACAAATAACAAAACAAAAATAAGTAGACTTGTTTACGTTTTTCTTTTGTTATAATTCTCTTCCGAACGAAAATGACGCCAAGTATGAATTTCATGATAGCAGCCATTGCAATCAGTGGTGGCGCTTAAGCCAAAAGTATAAATAAATATAAAAAGATCGGACAGGGAAAGTAGCATTCAAGGAGGACAGTTAACCACAAAACACAGAAACAAACACGCAAACAGGCAAACAAGAAGGCAAATGTAATAATAAATACAAACGACATCACAAACACAAAAGGGTTTATGTCAAGTGACAAGGTGAAAAACTCTAATTAATAAAATGACTCAAACCAAAATTTATTGGGCAAAATTATTATTTAAAACGATTTGCCTGAATAAAATCTCAGAGAGAAACACAAAGTGTTCCATTTGTTAAAACCACTTGCTGTGACCATGCTTCAAACCCGACTCATTCTTTTATACAAGACATTTCAGGCGATTATGCCTGTATTGCAAACTTCAAACAATGTCCAAGCTATGATTAATGACCCATGACTTGCAGTAATGTTATGTCTGTGCATTATCACTTATTTACTAAATATAGATATAAAGATCGAACAGGAAAAGCAGCATTCAAGGACGACAGTCAAAAACACACACTGAAACAAAGAACAAATTTAAAGATAAATAAAAGGCCAAAATAAGACATCACACACACAAAAAGGTGAAAAAGAAACGCAATTCGAATATTTGCGCTGTACACTTAATTCAACATAATATTCCAAAGAAATCCCAAGAAGTTTTATAAAAAAAAGGACGCAACTGTGATATTGTAGACGTTTTAATCACAGTATACCATGTAAATTCATAAATGTTGAAGTTCCTCTTTGAAAAATTGAACAATTTCAGTATTGTATTTAACGTAAAGAGTTTGAAAAATGTTGCATCCTAAGTTTGCTCATATGCTTGAACCAAACGTGTACTCTGTCGATAATGAAACTTTGAAAACATACTACGAGAGGTGTTCAACTTATAATTGAACACTTTTGTTTAAGATGTTATTTTTCAGCGGAAGTAATTATCATTAAAATGCGTGCTTTAATGATGTGAAACTGTCATTTAGAACGTATGCATTTAAAAGTAATCTCCAATTTCACGGGGTTCGTTTTAAATTACATTTTGAACTAGGTGTACACTATTTTCCAATTTTAAACCTATATGTTTTTGTTTGTTAAACCAAATACTTACACTAAATGCATATCATAATTGTTTAAAACTGTGTTTATAATTTAAATATGATTGTTTGTTTTATTTTACGACAAAAATATATATGTTGAATTAAAAGCTCGACTTTTTACAGCAATATTAAGAAATTGACAGATAATAGGACAGTTTGCTCGTATGTTACTGATAATTTTATAAATTACCAAAATAACTATTTTAATCAAATTTTGTGATATAAAAAAATGAACAGTTATTGTAGATGTATATCATTTACCTTATAAATGTATCTTTGGTAACAATTTATATTATTTTTATCATTATTTGCAAAACTTATGAAACATGTTTTTTTTTAAAAGCGGAGGAATTCACAAAAATACGTGCAGTTGATGTTTCTTTAACCAGAAGCTTTCGTAAATTTAATTATTTTCATAGTTGAATTTCATATTAATTTTCGCTGAAATCATGAAAATCGACAAATTTCAAAAAAATGCATAGTACATTTATTTTACGTTCAGACATGAACATATCAGAATACTATAACCTTAAACGACATTTTAAAAGCGTTTGTCTTAAAATGTGTATTGCTGTTATTTTTATAATTGAAGATTTTTGCTTCAAAATGTCATTCTCTACTCTTTTTCAAACATATGGATGCAGCAACATTAGGAAACACATAATAGTGCATATCATAATGTTTCATATCGAAGGAATCATTAGACTCGACATTAAAATCAACATATTCGGAGAGAATTTCAAGATAGTTGATTCAGTTACACAATGAAAGTGTTCAATTGTAAGTTGAACATCTCTCGTATTTGCTGTGTTGTGTGTTGTTTTAGTATATTTTTCCGAAAGGAAATGTCTTACATAGCCACGTACCATTCCATTAACAGCAGCATATTGTTCCTACAATATAAAGCGAAAATTCCCGAGTTGCATTTTCTTTTTCGCTTCAGTTGTTATGAACCTACACCAATGAGCCTCAGCCAAGTTACATTCTTACTGAGTTATGATGACGCCTACCTAAAGCCCATTGGGACGATGGCGTTTGATGTTTGTCTATGACCTTTCTTGTCGTGCCCTTAATGGTTTATTTTCTTGTCGCTCCGGCTTCTGCCAAGTCATTGAGTACCTTCATTGTGGCTTTCTAGGCTATTGTTTTTTTGTATTATATTTACACGAGCATATTTGTGTTTTACTTATATTGCCTATTGATGCTGCCTTGTTGGTTAGATATTAGATCATGGCGGGGATTTCTTTATTTACACTGTCCTGTTTTAATGGGATGACAGTAGGGTAAGTGTGAGGTTTGGTGCACCCTAGAACCGGTTTAAACCCTCAGTGGCCTACTTTGCCACTGACCGTTCCAAGGCGGTAGCCCTATTGTCAACCCTTTTGTGTTTGTGATGTCGTTTGCATTACTGTTGCCTTCTTATTTGTCTGTTTGCGTTTCTGTTTCTGTGTTTTGTGGTTGACTGTCCTCCTTGAATGCTAGGTTGCGGTGTGGGAGTTTAATAAAGCCATGATATATTTATCATATTACACTAGTGAAATATATGCAAATGAAGGCCAAATCATCGTTCGGCGTTTTCCGTTCAGCTCAGAGAACTTCGGAATTGTCTCATCGATTTCCGTAACCGTTAAAATACTGGATTACGGAAAGTGAAGAGGTAGTTCCGTTGTTTGGCGTCGTACGGAGAAGACCGAGTCAAAATAGGACGTCTTCATACACACATGTGACGTCATCGTACGACAGCGTTATGTATAGGCAATTATTGCATATGCATTTACTCCGTTTACTTTCAATGTAATAGGACACGTCAATATCCTCCCATACAGACGTGTCATATTGACGTATTGTAACATTATTGTTCTGGAACTACTATTTTGCATACTCGTTAGAGATTGGTGCAATTCGCAGTACATGCCACAGGAAAGAAATATAAAAAGATCGGAAGATGAAGTTTGTCATGTGATGTAAACATTATAGCATTTTTTGTTTCATTGTGAAAACTCCCACGATATTACAACGGTATGTTTGTTTCAAATAAATGGTTTTGATGAAAATTAAATGTTATATCCTATTGGTTTGTTTTAAGTACTCGTTTTTATATCGAAAGTGCGTATGCAATAAAAAGGTTATACAAATAAATGGATTTGTATTGGGATATATGCACTCGTTTTTCCGCGTATATATATATTTCGCTCCTAAAGTCGCGCATTATTATCGCGCAATATTGTTACATGGAGGAATTCATACATATATCCCAATACAAATCTAATAACTTATAACTACACTAAAAAGTCCTCATGAGACTTGTTTGGAGTTATGTGATAAATAAATTCTCTCATTTGTTCCTTTGTTGAATTTATTGAAATCGTTGGATAAAATTGAAATAATGCTCGGTTATTAACTTTAACACATGATTTTGTAACTTTAACACATGATTTTGTAACTTTAACACATGATTTTGTAACTTTAACACATGATTTTGTAACACATGATTTTGTAACTTTAACACATGATTTTGTAACTTTAACACATGATTTTGTAAATTTAACACATGATTTTGTAACTTTAACACATGATTTTGTAAGTTTAACACATGATTTTTTTACCTAAGCCACTTTAACACATGATTTTCTTACCTAAGCCACTTTAACACATGATTTTCTTACCTAAGCCACTTTAACACATGATTTTCTTACCTAAGCCACTTTAACACATGATTTTCTTACCTAAGCCACTTTAACACATGGTTTTCTTACCTAAGCCACTTTAACACATGATTTTCTTACCTAAGCCACTTTAACACATGATTTTCTTACCTAAGTCAAGGCAAATAATTTTTATTTGCAGCCTGGAAACCAAATGTGCGAATTTCTGTGAACGTTGTGGAACCAACCTGGAAAACCCTGAATGAATTAAACATAACTGTGCAACTAGGGGGTCGGTATAAACCTACAGACTGTGACTACCCGGATCGTGTGGCCATCATTATACCGTACAGAGACAGAGAGCCGCATCTGAAGATTTTCTTACAAAATATGCATCTATTTTTACAACGCCAGAAATTGGATTACGGAATATTTGTTATAGAACTGGTACGTACACATTACATAGTGTATACACATTACATAATGTATAACAGGATATAAAACTGGAACGTACGCGTTACATTATGTATACCAAGTATAGAACTGTTACGTAAGCATAATAATACATGATTCATAACATGTCGTAAAACTGGTACGGACGCCTTACAATACATTTTATATAACTTGTTGTAAAAATGGTACGGACGCTTTACAATACATTATATATAACATGGTGTAGAACTGGTACAGACGCTTTACAATACATTATATATAACATGTACACTTTACAATACATTATATGTAACATGTTGTAGAACTGGTACAGACGCTTTACAATACATTATATATAACATGTTGTAGAACTGGTACAGACGCTTTACAATACATTATATATAACATGTTTTAGAACTGGTACAGACGCTTTATAATACATTATGTATAACATGTACACTTTACAATACATTATATATAACCAGTTATAGAACTGGTACGGACGCTTTACAATACATTATATATAACATGTTGTAGAACTGGTACAGACGCTTTACAATACATTATATATAACATGTTATAGAACTGTTACAGACGCTTTCCAATACATTATATATAACATGTTGTAAAACTGGTACGCACGTTCCCTAATACATTATGTATAGCATATGTTACAGGACTCACTGGTACGTAGCAAATATGTAAGTACATAAGTCCGCGTGGCTGTATAAATGAGCACGTGGTTAACATAACGTGTTACCGTGGCATATTCAATGGCTCAATAATCCGCCCGACTTAATATTGTTAGCCAAATAGTTTGGTCTACAAAACTCGACCACTCGGCTAGCTTTTGTTGTATACATTATTAATATTAAACCATGTGACTCGTTAAGACTCCAAGTCATTCTTGTTTTGAGATCAGAGTACCCTGTTATTCATTTACATGTACACTTATGTCCAATATAAGCCAGACATCAATTAAAATGTATCATTAAAACACAAATCCCTGTCAAGCTGTCGACCTTTCAAAACCAGACACTTTTATATACACTAATTAAACAGACTGTAACATGCTGGCCAATGTATCGAATGTACATGATCACGTTTTGTGCTTTTAATTACAACATATTTACTTCAATGCATTACGCATAATGTATGTGGGATCCTTTGTATATCATTATAATCAGCTGTCAAAGAAAGTTGTTCCTGCTGTTACCTGAAACTAGAAAAGTGATTTAGTATCAACGAAGCTGTAAGTATGGAACCCAGTTGGTTAATTGCAGATACTATTTTACCCCACTCCACACAACCTTAGCGAGGGCCAAAAATGTTTGCAACTCGGGTATTTTATATACAAATAAAGAGAATTTCGATGATAACTAAGGGGCGGAAGGGGGAGGGGAGGTGCGGGGTAGGGGTAGGGAGTAGAGGAGGTCTTTTATGCGGGAATGACTGGAAACCTTTTTCGTTTTTACTATGATAAATAATATGAACCCTAAATAACCTCAATTCAACAAAGCTAATATTTCTGATACCTTCGCTTTTTTTCTTCCAGATTTGTATCTCTCAATTGAAAATGGAGAAATAATAAGCAACATTTATGACAAGAAAGATGATTTCAACTTCTATATCATTAGAGAATCTAGCCTGGCTGGAATATCTTTATTTAAAATGTCCCCTACGAAAACAGGGTAAGGGTGAGGTTTGGTGCACCCTATAACCGCAGCGGTCTTTTTTCCACTCTCTATTTTCAACCCGTTGATGTGGTCTCACATAATTTGTTTCTTTTTATCCCTGAAACGTCACGCTTACCCTGTTATTTATCCTCGAAACGTCACGCTTACCCTGTTATTTATCCCTGAAACGTCACGCTTACCATGTTATTTATCCTGAAACGTCACGGTTACCCTGTTATTTATCCTGAAACGTCACGCTTACCCTGTTATTTATCCTCGAAACGTCACGCTTACCCTGTTATTTATCCATGAAACGTCACGCTTACCTGTTATTTATCATGAAACGTCACGCTTACCCTGTTATTTATCCCTGAAAAGTCACGCTTACCCTGTTATTTATCCTTGAAACGTCACGCTGACCCTGTTTTTTATCCTTGAAAGTCACGCTTATCCTGATATTTATCCTCGAAACGTCACGCTTACTCTGTTATTTATCCTCGAAACGTCACGCTTACCCTGTTATTTATCCTCGAAACGTCACGCTTACCCTATTATTTATCCTCGAAACGTCATGCTTACCCTATTATTTATCATCAAAACGTCACGCTTACCCTGTTATTTATCCTCGAAACGTCACGCTGACCCTGTTTTTTATCCTTGAAAGTCACGCTTATCCTGATATTTATCCTTGAAACGTCACGCTTACCATGTTATCATTATATATCGTAAAATGAGTATTTTGCAAAACTAAGCGTTATACAATAATTATTATCATACTTCATATCAATCCCCCATGTTAAATTCCCATAGACTATTATTTAATATTTCGCGCTGTCGGACGCTGAGTGTGACGTTACGGGTGGGTAACATTTATTGTAATGTTACAGACCCAATCGCATTATATCTTATTAATGTTTTGCTAATGATAAAATCCGACGTCACAGCCAGTTTATAAATATATGTTGTTTTTTCTCCATGACCAACACGTTATGTGATAGATAAACTTTATTAATACAAAAGACCAAATGGCCTATCAGTATACAATACAAAATACACATCATATTTATAATTAAACAGTCAATGGATTGCAGTCATCAGTTTTAACAGTATTACTAGTATGAATATATTCATTTCAAACATGTATTTATACATATAATGTGTAAATAAATCGGTGAACACTTTATAGAATATGTTTTGTTGTAGCATATATGCATTGTTGTAGCATATATGTATTGTTGTAGTATATATGTATTGTTGTAGCATATATGCATTGTTGTAGCATATATGCATTGTTGTAGCATATATGCATTGTTGTAGCATATATGCATTGTTGTAGCATATATGTATTGTTGTAGCATATATGTATTGTTGTAGCATATATGTATTGTTGTAGCATATATGTACTGTTGTAGCATATATGCATTGTTGTAGCATATTTGTATTGTTGTAGCATATATGTATTGTTGTAGCATATATGTATTGTTGTAGCATGGTCGGTGACATTTCCTTTGATGAAAGCAAAGCATGAAATCGTTTAATTTAGGGTAACTAAAGGGGCATGTCTATACCGTACTACAACTACCAGATAGAGGAATTTAGAGTACGTCACTCTGATGTCACAGTGTTACTAGGTACACCATGCTACAAAAAATATAAGAGTCTGTCTCAGCCCGTTGGTTATGCTGCGCCCATTTCGGTGTATAAATAAGCCAACTCGTTGAGACCTGACTCTATCTATTACTTATATATGTTTTTAAAATTTTGATGTTATGTGTATTTGGACCTTTTTTACAGGTTTCATTTTCCCAAAAAACATTTATTTTCTCGGTATAATAATATAAATATTGCATTATTTAGGGACTCAGTCGATATTATTTTCCTCAGGTTGACAATATCTACTGGCACCCTCACATTGATGCAATAGTTATAAAGTATGTCATTATCATTTCATAAGTGTTGCGTTTCCCGGATAATAATTTGACTACATCCTATTCTGTCAAAGGAATAGAATTCCCCCAAAATGCATGTTCATAATAAGAATCTGTCATGGGTATCCGGTGAAGATAGGGGAATTCCAGCGAGGTTCCGATTAAAACAGTTATACCGAGGGTTGTAATTTCCCTATCTGAACCGGATACCCATGATTTATTATTTTCCTTGCATATCATTTACATTCTGCTAACTGACGCCGCCAACTACTAACGTTTTGCATGTTTATTTACACAATGACGTCATGCAACTGCAATTGTTGATATCAGCGCGTGACGTTTATCTTCCCCCATGTATAAGATCAGGCTTTCCATCACCCATGTAAAACGCGGATAACCTTATCTGGTATCCAAGAAATTGTCATATTAAGAAATTGTCATACTTTTTCGCTTTTGTCTTATTCATGACCCTGTGATGAATAGTTGGCAGAAAACAATCAACGTGTCTACAACATAAATAGAGTGCCTATAACTGAATTTGCAGCTTTTCTGCAGTTCTGCAGGTGAAAAGGTTCTAGACCTATTATATATATATTGGTTTATTTCGTTGGAAGTTTGGTCTGAAATGTTCATGTTGACATGTTGTGTTGATCCGCTATAAAATCAAATTTAGTTATATTATTCATAAGTAAATACTGAACAGGAGATCCACTGAAACAAGCACAAACAAGAGAGAAAAGTAATAGACTTGGTTTGAGTTTGTTCATGAGAAGTTATATTAAGAGCAACACCTCTCATGCCCGATAGCACCGGCTTAAGTGGTATTCCACTTTAAAGCCACACAGGTTAGTTCTAATTCAATAAACACTGAAAAGGGGATCTCATGAAAGCAACAAACACAACAAAGAGAGAAAAGTAATACACTCGGTTTTACTGAGTCTGTTCCTGAGAGGAAATATAAGGTGTAAAGCACCTAACGCCCCCTAGTAGTACCCTTTTAAGCGGTATTCTATTTCAAAGCCACAACGGTTGGGCTTGGTGATTCCAATGGACCGATAAGTAATACAATTACTGATGTGTTGTCAGGGCGTCTTAAATCTTAAAAATTCAACGTGAATGATTAGATACTGATTCCTCTTGAAACGTTCCACAACTTAGTGCATTCTTTAAGGAAATTTATTTTATTGAAAGGTTATACATTTCTTCTCCTTGGTCTGCACCTTTTCTTTTGCATTAAATGGACAGTTTAAGTTAATAATTGGTATGTATTAAGTTGCTTTTAAACCCCCAGCGGCCTTTTCACCACTAACCGTCCCAAGGGTAGCTCTTTGTCAACCCGTTTGTGTTTGTGACGTCACATCCTCTTATTAGTATTGTAAGTGATGTTTGCTTTAATGCTTGTTTTTGGTTGACTGTGTTCTTTGAAAGGAAAGCTACATGTTAGACATGTGTTCCCATTTGTAGTATTCTGTTTGTGTAAACAAAATAAAACCAATATCTCTTTGTTCCACCTAAGGCAGAAAACGTAACGTTTAACAGGGCGTTATTGATGAATGTTGGCTTTGTCGAAGCTTCGAAACGCTACGCCTTCCAGTGCTACGTCTTCCATGACGTCGACCTGTTTCCAGAAAATGACCGTATATTGTATACATGCCCAACTACACCTAGACATATGTCGTCTGCTTACAACAAATTCAGTTATAAGTAAGTTTTGTTTTTATCTTATTCCTATACCTAGATATATGTCGTTTGCTTATGACACATTCAATTATTAGTCACGTTTTATTTTATTGTTACATTTAGACATAGAACGTCTGCTTATAACAAATTCAATTATAAGTCAGTTTTTGTGTCGCCTGCATTACATGCACTTAGGGATAACTTTGTCCGTCGTCCGTAGTCTGTCGTCGTCCGTCGTCGTCAGTCACACTTTAACCTGCAACCTTAACTTGGCCATAACTTGAAAAATGTTTAACATATATTCATGAAACTGCTGACACATCTGCATCTTAACCCAAGGAATGATATTACACATGCCCAATAACTATGACTTTAATTTTGACAGAGTTATGCCCCCTTTCATAAAACTTTAACCTGCAACCTAACCAGGCTCATAACTGGCCATAACTTAAGAAGTATTTGACTTATGTTCATGAAACTTCACACACGTATTTAGCTTACCCCGCGGAATATTGTTACCCATGACCGCTATCTCTCACTTTCATTTCAGCAGAGTTATGCCCATTTTCATATAACTTTAACCTGCATCCTAACTAAGCTCATACTTGGCTATAACGCAAGACGTATTTGACCTATGTTCATGAAACTTCACACACGTATTCATCTTACCACACAAAATAGTGTTACTTCCTGTGATGACGTATACCAAAATCCTTATATGACGGTAGCGTGATCATGTTTGTCTGTAATCTTGTCTTGTCGTACCCGTAACGTTTTGTTCTCTAGTTGCTCTGGCTTCTGCCCACTTAGTACTTACTGTGTGGCTTTCTTTATATTATATATACATGATCATTTCATGTGTTTTACTTATATTTCTTATTAATGCTGGATTGTTTGTTAGCGATTATAAACTGGCAGGGATATCTTTATTTACACTGCCCTGTTTATTGGGATGACAATAGGGTAAGAGTGAGGCTTGGTGTACCCTAGAAACTGGTTTAAACCCCAGCGGCCTGTTTTGCCACTGACCGTTCCAAGGCGGTAGCCCTATTGTCAGCCCGTGTGTGTTTGTGATGTCTTATCTTGCCATTTATTCATCTTAATATATAGTTGTTCTTTGTTTCTTTGTGTGTAATCTCTTTATTAAATTTACGCACAGCTTCTGTAATGTTCTCAGCGGAATACATGTTTGTTTACAAGTAACCAAGAAACCGGTGTTCATATTCGTAAAAAAAAAAAAAATTCTTATTAAAATATTATTTTTGTAACCAGAGATCGTTTTTCACACTATTTTCCTATATTATGAACAAAGCAAGTTGAAATATTGACCTAAAACATATTTAACCAAAAAAATTAACTTAGCTGGATTTCAGCTATATTTGTGTGTGGTGGCAGTGATTACTGCAACAGAAAGGGGAAGTAATCACTGCGGGGAGTTTGGGAAACATACTAATGAATTAATTATTCAATAGTGACGTCACTTGTTTGTGACCGTGGCGTAATGATAAGCGCGTTCGCCTGTGACGCATGATAGCCGAGTTCCAAATGCCAATTTAATTAAAACCTATTTTTTAAGGAAGAAAATAATAAAATCACATTAAGGTTCGAGTCACGAACAGTTTAAGCATGCATACATTATATATGTATGCTTATCTTTTAGATTATTTAAATCTACCAGTTATTACTTACCATGTTTGCATGAAATGAAATATGGATATATTTAAATTACCTCGATAATACTTACCCTTATTGGGTCTCTGTCCGATAGAAGCGATTCCAAAAGTTGATATTTACCTATAAGTTTAAAAATGGAGATTTACCGAGTTACTTGAATGTAATATTCCCTGCAGCTATTTCGGAATCGAATCCTTACAATTTGAGAAACGGTTCCAACTTCATTACTTTACCTAGAAGAACAGAATTGTTTTCGAGATCAGTCTTACCGTCATCTCTAAAACTTTGGAACGGACTTGATATTAATATTCGCGAAGCACCACCCCTTTCGAGTTTAAACCACCGATAGTAACCCAATACTGCATACTGGGTGATACATGTAGATACCTTTCAGTTCTACACGCGCGTTTGCCAATCACTTGCAGCAATTTAATGTAATTGCATGTTGTTTAACGGCTCATCAACACAGTATAGGTTAATTAGAGCCGCTCCAGAGAGAGGGGGAAGGATACATAGGAATCCGGGAACCAGCCCTACTCTTATTATCGAATAGATTCCTATGGTTCTTTAACGTGCTCGGAGGATAGACAGATACACGGGACCGCCCGGTTTACGTCCACATCCGACGGAATTTAAACGCTGATCTCTATCTTAATCATTTGAGGGATAAACCCAATTGTATATGTGGTGATGGTGTTGAAGGTGTTGAGCATGTGCAATTTTCAGAAATGGAAGACGGCAATTATTTGTAGACACTCGTATATTTTATCCTGTAAGTACTCACACATTTATAGACGGCATCGACCAACTAACGGACAAGGAAAATCCTATTATATTTACTCAAGTTCAAAACTATATTAGAAAGACTAAACGATTCCAAAATCCTTAACTTTGTATCAATTTAACGTTGTATTTTGTCTATATCAACTGTCTATGTTTCTATCAGCCTGAACGGGGATATGGTGTGTTATTTCGGTGGAGATTGCGTGGGGGTAGATCGGCACAACAGAGTTTAATGTTTGGATTTTTTTTCTTCGTTTTTACTTATCAAGTTCATATTTAAATGTATTGTTACAATTTCAAACCGATAATTACTTTTTCAACCTCAATGGAGAGAACTGTAACTAATGTTGTACTAACTTGTAGTTCAATCCATTTGCATATGTTGCTAAGAATATTGGGATTTTGGACTGATTTATTGTAAAATATCTGCAATAAAATATTAATAAACTTAGTTTATTTCCTATTTTAAATGTTTACTAAAGTGCACTTTTACATTTAAGTATAGACTTTCATAATCGATCATCATAATCGGATGCTTAACTCACCGATGATGGGTTTACAATAATCGATAATTCTTTACATCACTCACTAGCGTTAACATAACATATTTTGAAAATGTCTTTTGCAAAAGCATTTGTGGTGATGTTTGTGGTGGTAATGCTAGTAAAATATAATGCAGAAATAATTTTATTTGGCATATTTTAGAATTAGGAACATCGAAAGCTGCACTAATTCAAAGTACTTAATAAAATCCTAGCGTGTTCTGAAATATTCTATCTAATACATTGTACGACGTCAACCAATCTTTCCCAGGTCATGCGCATATAGTTATTGGAGATACTTACTACAAACTAGACGTTGGTATTGGTGTATTAGAATTGTTGTTTCGTACACAGCAAATGTAAAATAATACGATAACTAAAACCATAAACACTGTCTTTTCTTTATGTCTGGTATCAATGTTAACACTGTTAATAGGCATTACTTGTTTCACTTTTATGTTGCGATATCGTTAATAATCTAACAATTACATCCCATTACCTACGTTCATGCACCTTCGCAACATCTCGATTGATTCCGAACTCAGCTGGAATCAAGAACCTTTATTTTAATTTCCACCCCAGAACACGTGCATGTGAATCTCGATCCCTTTTTACGTAAAAAAGAAGATGAGAGCAATATCCTCAATTATATAGTTTGATATTTTAAGGAGGTTGGCTTTGAAAGGACGTAGTATTGAGATTTGTATATTATATTGGTACTTAAAGCTTCGTTGGTATCATTTAGATACAAAATTCAAAATTATCTAAAAAAAAAAGGTAGGTCATCACACTTTTTTTTTCATTTGACGTCTTTGAAGATGATGACACATATTTCTAACTGCAAACTTTCACTAAAAAGAGGAAAAATACAGAGAGTCACTGAATATTTTCGCCATTTTTTACAAAAAATTACATTTACTGAAAAACAAAGATTAATTTTTGATTATATATCCATATCCTTCAACGCATACACAAACAAGTGTAATCCTCAATCGTATTGTTACTTTAAAGGGACACTGTCCGTAAGTGAGCAGATATTGAGCATGACCAAATAACTGTCTGACTTTTATTCGGTGAAATTTATACATGAAAACATGAGCATAGACCCAAAGAAGTCGGTAGTAATATAATCGTGAGTTTGAAAATATAACAGTTTAAATTGTTGACATCCATTAGCGCATTAGGGTTTCTACATATAGGCGGGGACCCAAGCCTGAAAAAAACGAAAACGTTTACCCGGAAAGATATACTCCTGATTTTTTAAATATTAACAGATGGGGGTCTTGTACATATGAAACCACTGTATGGACTTCTGGCATACTTTGCATTTCGTAACAGCATCGCGATTTCTACGGTAACCCATTTGTACCAAGCCAATATATGAAAATCGCTGAACAAACATTCAAAGGAAAATAAAGAAATTTGCACACGTCCTTTTAGGCAAATACAGTTCCAGTATTTGAAACCTATATGTGTATATGAAATATCGAACTACAGAATCAAGACCTGATTATGTTACACTTTACTAATTTTAACAAGAGTTATAGACCTTTTATGAATTTTGTTTTGTCCTGTGCGAGGGATAATGCGAATGTCTTGTGTTCACAATAACTGCAGTAAACGGTTTCCGATTTCCACTAAATGTCGTATGGTGTTAGGCCTTATACCTACAAGAACTTTGACAAGTTCAATACTGAGTAAAACTGACACTTGCTTTAAAGAGTTATTACCCTTGGTTTTTTAAAGAATAGGCACATTTTAGCTTGAGTACACACATTACTTTAGTAAACGGATTCCGATCTTCACATTATTTAGTGTGAGACTTTATACGAATATGAACTTTGACAAGATGACAATGAGCAGAATTGACACCTACCTTACTGAGTTATTGCCCTTGATTATTGCAAAAATGCAAATTTCAGCTTTCGTACACAATACATTAAATAAATTGGTTTCGATTTTCACACAGTTTGGCGTGTAACTTTATATCAAACGGATTTCAGACAGGTTATACGACTATCAAGTTATTGCTCTAAATTGTCGAAAAATTCCATCGTCTGATTGTTTCCTACTTTCCTTTGAAATATCATCAATTACTGTGTAATATTCTAATTGAACAAAGAGGATATCGTCCTCTGACTAAGGAGCGTGATTGTTTTCACGATGATTGTAATAAATAGAATTTGATTTTCCATGCTTTTTGGGGAAATATTATTAAGGTCTCGGTTTTGTTTGACAATGAGAACAATTAAGGAGTGGTTTACAAAGTTATCGCCCTTGATGTTTGCAAATATTTAAATTTCAGACTGAGTACACGGCAACTACAGTAAACGATTTCTGATTCTCACTAATATTTAGTTAAAGGGTTTTGGACAATTACACTATGTGGACTTGTCACGTAATTGTTTTCGAAGCATTTATATTCATATAAGATAATACATTTTACACATATGGAACTAGTTAAGTATGACACTACTGTTTATAGACAAATTGTTGGAATCCCAAATGAGAACGAAATGTGCAACTCTTGTTGCAGATTTGTTTTTGTTTTGTTATGTTAGAGGTTTCATTTTCAGTCTTTTACGCTTAGGCAGATGTAATTGAAGCCTTTTATTATACCTCTTTGTATATGGATGATATTTTGGACAATTACAACCCTTTCTTTTCTTTACTACATATACTTTCTTTTCAAACAACTTCACCTCAAAAAAGCTAATATTTCTGTATAGATTGTTTAGGCTGGTATATTGTCGTAGCGCATATCGAGACATTACCGTAATAGGCGTGATATACGCTTCGGTAACTTTTGAAATTGTACCACCCAGGGATTACGAGTATATAAGCCTGAACGTTTATATAGCAATTTACTTAGATTTCCTATAACTACAGACTGTTCAACTCGATGAGGATATTCAATGTCGTATAATGTAAATATATAAATGTTTGTTGAACAGAAAGGGGAAAATGAGATAAGCATAACGGCAATACATCACTACGTATTCCACTTATGTTCCATAAAAGAGTAAATCAAAGTACCGAAGGTACTGAGAGCATGGTGAACTATGATTTGTGCATCCATGTAATGGAAGGTTTCTTTCCAATCACGCATGACATGGATGGACTGAAAATGTGTCAACTCTTCTTAATAACAATACATCAATGCATGTAATAATACATCATTGCATTGTTTAATGTATCTGGAACTAAAGAAAGATAAAAATATCGGACAGGGAAAGCAGCATTCAAGGACGACAGTCAACCACAAAACACAAAAACAAACACACAAACAGACAAACGAAAAGGCAAAAGTAATAAAAAATGCAAACGACATCACAAACACAAAAGGGTTGACAATAGGGCTACCGCCTTGGAACGGTCAGTGGCAAAGTAGGCCACTGGGGGTTTAAACCGGTTCTAGGGTGCACCAAACCTCACACTTACCCTACTGTCATCCCATTAAAACAGGACAGTGTAAATAAAGATATCCCCGCCATGATCTAATCTCTAACCAACAAGGCAGCATCAATAGGCAATATAAGTAAAACACAAATATGCTCGTGTAAATATAATACAAAAAAACAATAGCTTAGAAAGCCACAATGAAGGTACTCAATGACTTTGCAGAAGCCAGAGCAGTAAGAGAATACACCATTAAGGGCACGACAAGAAAGATCATGGACAAACATCAAACGCCACCGTCCCAATGGGCTTTAGTAGGCGTCATCATAGGGTCCACAGCCTGTCCGGTCATCGTACAGTTAAAGAGGAAAGCATAGTGGCGAACTGTAAAAGGGTCCACCACCAAGCATGCAGTACGTTGCAAAATGATTGGGTCATAACCTCTTTTGATAAACTTTTTAACAAGTTTAACAAAGATAGTATGAAAGTGATCATGACCAAGAATCTTACGAAGTTTATAAATCACATCACCATAGAAGTCAGGTTGTGATAGGGCGTAATAAGGCGATTAAAACAAGATAAGGTAAGGTATATACAGGAATAAAAAAGGGAACAAAAGGAATGATTGGTTATAATGAAAATTAATCTTCGAAACGCTTCATCATCTTCACAGGTGTTAAAGTGTATCAAAAACAGCACCAGTCACCACCTATCAAAATTTGAGTCATTAGAAATGAATACAGCGTCAAAAAGGTCAAGACAGCTAATTTTGCCAATTCAAGGGGAGGTAATTCATAGACCCTTTGACCAACATAGCTGAATTAAAATAGGAAACAACCTTGCATTGATATCGACCTACTATGCAAGTATGATTTAATTCAAATGAACAAGAGTGTAGTCAGTAGTCAGAGTGTAGCTGAAAGACAGCCATATCCCCCGCTGCACAAATATTTATAATATGCAAATTTAAACATGGAATGTCACTGTAAAATGACAAATTCTCCCTAAAGCTTCCGTGTTCCAAAAAGTGTGACCTTCAACTAAAAGAACATATGTTTTAAACACAACTTGTAGTAGAGACATACAGACTACACATATACAAAACATAACTTATAAATCTTTGTGCTCGGTCTCGGGATACCGTTGTTATTTATTCTCACAACTCGGAATACCACTGGTCTCGGGATACCTTTGTAGTTCATTCTCACAACTCGGAGTACCACTGTTCTCGGGATACCGTTGTGATTTATTCTCACAACTCGGAGTGAACATGATTTTCATACACAATTATTTCGTTGTTATATTTTTCAACCATGTATGTGAACGCTACTGAGAACTTCACGATTCATATCACTAATTGTAATTTTTACGTGGATTTTTTTTAAGTCGACAAATCGTTTGTTGGCAGTAATCACCAAAGTCACGGTAAATTTCGTTTACTACCTTAGGCCTAAACAAAAAGTATTTTGTTTCCTGTCACCCAACCGAATCGCCGTTTTTACCCTCGACACAACAACATTTACCCCTTAATTGTTGTGTTGCTTTGTTGTGTTTTGGCCTTAACAGAATATAATTCAATTAGTTTTGTATGTAATTTGTTTTCCGACTTAAGTTTAAAAGGGAGTACATCAGTCCTTTTATGGGGGTCTATAGGTGTCCGATTTAAAATTGACAAATATTAATATTTTATTCTACATGACTAAAACATAATGAGCCTATAACATGTATAAAATCTTGTATTTGCAAAGAAATTCATTCTGCACAGTAATACGTGCTATCCTAGGTGACGCACCAGGGTTAATTTTAGCATATTACCTGCGAGTCCACCCTAGCTATATGGTGTTCTGAAACTTTAGACATTAACAAAATGGTTCTAGCTTCACATTTTGATTGATAGTGTTTTCTATCGTGAACTGGAACAATTTTATAATTTAAACTGTTTCTAGAAAAAATCTGATGTACCCCTTTTAAGACCATTGGGTATGAATTAAACAAACTTTTTCGCATAAAAAAAAATATAATTAGAATAAAAAAAATTAGGTTCTGCTCTGATTGGAACCCATTCCGCTCGCTTTATAATCCATAATTTTATAGGACTGCCGCTCTCCCGACAGAGCAAATTTTGATGATCTATAAGGTATTTATTCTAAAACCGTAGTGTCCGAATGACAGTCAGATCATGTTGATTTCCATTCGGTCTCGCCGACACGATCGGCACACGTATTCAGGATTATTTTACGACCGAAACAGTTATTTTAACTTCATAGCAAGGGAGGTAAAGACTTCAGAATACTACACAGCGTACTTCAAAATAAGCTGAAATCTTATTCCGGAGAATAGGCAGCAACAACTTTTTACAAAGGCAGCAACAACATTTTACAAAGGATAGTAGCTATTACTGACCAAACCTATTAAATATTATATGAAGACTATAAAGGCCATTTCTTAAATATATAAATCCAAGAAAGATGGAATATATGCGTTTGATGGTGTTGCAACAAGAGAAATACATTTTAAATTAACTGGTTACAAATCTCAATCACTATCTTAGGAGAACAATACAGCGTATGAATATATTTTACGCAAGATCACGTGATGATGATGTGATGATGATGATTGATCTATTTATAGAACGCACAGCTAAACGATGAAACAATAGATGAAATAGCTATATAAATAATATATAACTTAAACAATGTATCGAGGAAATTATTTGAAATTTCTAAATGACATTACCTTATTTGTATTCGCACTAGAAAAGAAGAAACACCTGTTAAAATATGGGTCTTCTTTTTCAGGCAATGCGTCGATTCATCGGTGAGGCTGTAGTTAGGATTCGTGAAAAAACACGGTAACTATAGCTTGGTGAACAAGTTCACCATGCTAAAAACTGTCGTTCTGGAGTAAATTTCTAAATTGAATGTCTCTTTATGAAACATACCACATATATCCTGACTTTTCGGATTTTTCCCCACTGTGTTGCCATGGCAATCACATTTTGACGAAATAAAAGCAATGACATACATTATCTCCATATTGCCACGGATACACAAATAACATTTTATTTCGATATCTCAAATGTATTTCACGCAGTCGCGGACGGACTGAGTATTCGTCTTTTTCTAAATTTCTTTCCGACACCGTTTACACAAATTGCAAGTGTTAATATTGACTAACATATGGGAGAGTGTATGTGTGTGTTTGTGGTTCCGTGCGTTGGCCGTGCTTGTGTGCGTGCTATTATCTATGTTTATTAACATTTACATCTGATTGATCTGAAAGCCATTCTACTACTACTTCTTCGTAAAAAAAGAAAATTCGTAAAACATTTTTGTCTTAAAAAATGCAGAGCGGCGTGTTTGAACGCCGGCCGCAACGGGGTAAGCATATCCAGGATAACGCGCTATCCTACTGCGCTACGGAGTGCGATTAACATCAAGTGTACTAATTAAGTTCCACTTACATAAATATGTTCAATCGCGAAGGACCCTGTGCTTTTCAATATACTGTTTTCCAGGTCCGTAGCTACACTGGGGAAAACTGGTGCCACAGAGGAAGTAGCCTTGGTTGAATTTTGGGAATGTACTTTACATAAAAAAACAAAAATATACTATAGTATATACACTGAAGGAAATCAAAACAAAATCCAGGGCGGAGAGGGAGGTTAATTGCACCACACACCAAAATAAGGGATATTCCTAGGTTAAATTTCAGAGCTAGCCACAGGCCTGTTTTGATTGAAAATTACTTTACAAATCATTTAACTTGATTAAAGAAAATTAAAGATTTAAATAAGTTCAATTAAGAAACGTTAATTACTAGTATTTAAAGTTTAATAATTCTAATAAAACTTTCAGTAACACTTACCCTGCCGTACAGGCGGAAGCTAACATCTTTCAAATATATTTTTCAGCTGGAAGAATCATTGATTTCACAGACTGAATAAAGTATTTTCTGTTGATTTTAAAATCTGATCAATCAGAATTTTAGTGTTCAGGTTGGCAATTCATACTTTTTTGTTGCATTTTGTTTCGTAATACATAAATCTGAGGACCATCCGAAACATTGGAGTGTGGGGCCCTCCGGATCCTATGTGTATAAGACTATACATAGAAACTATCTCTCTCTCTCTCTCAATCCCTCTCACACTCACTCCTTCCTTAAACCCCTTCTCTTTCATATCCCCCTCCCTCCCTTTCTCTCTTTCTCTATCTCTATATCTTACATTCTCCCTCTCTCTTTGTCCATCTTTCTTTCTTTCTTTCTCTCTCTCTTTCTTTCTTTCTTTCTATTTTTCTTTCTTTCTTTCTCTCTGTCTGTTTCTCTCTCTCTCGCTCTCCATTTTATTTTTCAATATTTCAATGCATAAATGAAGACAACTTTATTTAAGAAAGAAAGTTGATTTATTATCTACTAATATGTGTTAACTATGCATGCATAACTTAAATACTTTATCTCCATCTATACCATTAAATATAACCCTTAATTGGGGGCCCCTCTACCAATATTCCAATTTTGATAAACAATGTCTCCCTTGTGTTTTGTAAAATGGAGGGTTACTTGTTTGTATAATAGTTTCATTGATGCAACAATAGCTGGACAGGGTATTTTTGTCTCGCACACGATAGGGGGTAGTGAGACATATCAGTCACTTTTCCAGCGGCGGCGACATTTTAAATCAACCATATCTCACTTTCTGAAACTTTGTCAGATACTTTGTTGGGTCAAGGGACATCACCTTATGCCAAATTTACCAAGTTCAAGGTCTTATTTTGCGTTATTTTCCCAAAACTTAACCTTGGTTAGGTAACTTAACCTTGGTTAGGTAAGTTAACCTCGAATAACTGTATGTGATTGCCTCATTTTCTTTGTTTGATACTTGGTCATATGTATTGTTGGCATTGGTGGATATCACTGAACGACAAAAATTACCAAGGTCAAGGTCATATTTTGCTTATTTTCCCCAGACTTAACCTTGGTTAGGTAACTTAACCTCAATTAACTTTATGTGATTGTCTCACTTTATGTCTTTGATACTTAGTCATATGTATTGTTGGCATTGGTGGACATCGCCGAATGACAAAAAATACCAAGGTCAAGGTCAGTTTTGCGTTATTTCCCCCAAACTTAATCTTGGTTAGGTAACTGAACACTAGTTAACTTTATGTGATTGCCTCATCTTATATTTTTGATACTTGGTCAAATGTATTGTTGGCATTGATGGACATTGCTGAAGGACAAAAAATACCAAGGTCATGTTTTGCGTTATTTACCCTTAACATCAGTTTGGTTAGGTAACTTTTTCTGATAACTTTACTTTCTTTGTTTGATACTTGGTCATATGTATTGCTGGCATTGGTGGACATCAATTGCCAAGGTCAATGTCATATTGTACGTTATTTTCCCCAAACTTAACCTTGGTTAGGTAACTTAACGACAAAACCAAACCAAGGTTAAGGTCATATTTTGCATTTTTCCCCAAATCTACACCCTGGTTAAACCACTTAACCTCAGTATCTTAACTTCTTATGATTACATCGCTTTTATTTGTTTGATACTTGTCATTTGAAATGCTGTCTTTGGTGGACTTCATTAAAGCACAAATTTGATAGAATATTTCATATGCCGTTTGCCGCTGTGGGCGAGACACCCTCAGATTGAGGTCTTGTTTTAAAAGGCCGCTGCGTTTAATTATTGGTACTGTTTCGGATTATATACATCTGAACTTATACGGTTGTTTTGAGTAAGTGTATCTAAGCTTTCTTTTCAATTTCAAATGACTTGTAATTCGTATTAGGTCTTTCTACAGAAGAGTGGTCTCATCAGTTCGGTGGTCAAATGCCGTCTGCTAAAATCCGTGGTCGATTCACAAAGTACCTGAAGCGTCTCATACAGTACCGCTTTATCTCATTAATACTCAGTGAATTTAGGAAGTGCGCATATTGTATATATGAACTCACACGTACACCGTAATCACTTGGTACAACATTCGTAATAACCGTTTGATTTGTTCAGTACTAGTGTGCCTTTTATCGGGATTGTGTAGCTTTAAGTTTATTACTCAATCTGGATAAATCCCCGTTTGGGCTGTGCCCTTTTCATATTACTTTTGAATAAGACAGGATAACGAAAAAGGTAAGTAAGCAATATTTTTTTGTAACACTGCATATGAAAACATTCAACAGGCTGTCATTTCCTAGACTAGATCATCGGCGACGCTTGTTTGTTTAAGGACAAACGTCCAGAAGCTTTCTTCTAAATTTATTTTGAAGCTGCAGCCATTTTACCGAAATTCTGGTATCGCTTCTGATTGGCTTACACAGATATACCAGACAGAACGACAGAAAGACAATGCACTATTTCATCAAATAATAAATAAACGAGAGGCCCAAGAGGGCATGTGGACGCTCTACTGGCTAAAGCTAAAGTTCCTGTATAAGAGGCCATAACTCTGTCAAAAATCTTTCAACCGGAACATGGCGATGACATGCGCAACTAGGCTTGGTATTCATCCCCGCCAAGTTGTGTAAATCCGGCCAGGGTGTCAGGAGAACTAGTCGGGACAAAGTTTGTGTATTAAAACATTTAAAGGGCCATAACTCCGCCAAAGACATTCGACCGGAAAAACGCAATGATATGCACAACTAGGCTTGATACTGATCTTCCTTGCTAAGTTTCATTGAAATTCGGCCGGGGCTCAGGATAATTAGTCCGGAAAATGATTGCTATTAAAACCATTAAAGGGCCATATCTCAGCCGAAAAGATTTCAACAGTAACACGTTGATATGCACTACTAAGCTTGTTACCGATCGTCTTTGAAAAGTTTCGTTGAAATACGGCCAGTTGTTCATGAGAACTAGCCCAGACAAAATTGGTGTATTTAAACCTTTAAAGGGTCATAACTCCACCAAAAATCTCTCACCTGGAACACGGCGATGATATGCACAGCTAGACCTAGTCCTGATCATCCCTAAAATGTTTCGTTGAAATCTGACCAGGGGTTCAGGAGAACTAGTCCAGACAAAATTTGTGTATTGAAAGCTTTAAAGGGTTATGGCCCTTTAAAGGTTGTAATACACAAACTTTGCCTGGACTAGTTCTCCTGAACGACTTGCCGCCAAATCCTTCAACCTGAACACAGTGACGATATCCGGCCAAATGAAGTCCTATCGTGTTCAGGAGGGAAAATACAGCATCTTTGAACTAATGCAAGGGCCATAACTCCAGTGTTACTTATCTGATATGGTTGTTTTTCAAATTTGACCAAGATTTCATTGATAGTAACAATATGATAACGTTTGGTAAAGATCGGATGAACAATTAAGGCCCTATCGTTCTAACGAGGCAAAATGCAACAATTTTAACTAAATCAAAGGCCATAACTCTGATGTTATTCGTCCGATCTGGCTGGTTTTTGACCTCTTCCGAGCTTTCATTAATATCAACAATCTGTTAAAATAATAGAATATTTCTGAAAATCAAGGGCAATAACTCCGGTATAAATAGTCTGATCTGACTGGTTTTCGACCTCTTCCGAGCTTTCATTGGTATCAACAATCTTGTAAAGTCTGAAAAAGATCGCATGAAAAATGAAGGCCCATCGCGTTAACAAGGCTAAATCAAGGGCCATAACTCCGGTGTAACTATTCCGAACTGGCTGGATTTCAAACCTCGTCCGAGCTTTTATTGATATCAGCAATCTGGTAAAGCTTGAAAAAGATCGGATGACAAATGAAGGCCCTATTTTGTTAACGAGGCAAATATTAACGGACGAACGACGGACGGACGGATGTCCGGACGCCGAATGATCAAGTCACCATCCCATAAGTAACGAGGAAGCCTCAACAATTATATCGACGAACTAAATGTGGATGGTCTAACATTCGATAATATAAACGTGGTTCCGGTTTATTTATTTGTTTTGTGCACAAAGGATCAAGACGTTTGTATTTAAAATCAAGCGTCGAAGACTAGTCATTTCTCAGTTATCAATCGTATAGAGTATTCTTCGGGATCATGCCATACAATTCCACGAAGTAATCGAGATGTTGCGAATGTTGTTCTATTAGAAAATGCATTGTAATAACGGAAGGTAAGCAGTGTCAGCAATCTTTAAACCCCCGGTTTTTTTGCCACATACCGTTCCAAGGCGGTAGCCCTATTGTCAACCATTATGTGTTTGTGATGTCTTATTTGGCCTTTTATTCATCTTTAAGTTTGTTCTTTGTTTCTGTGTGTGTTTGTGGTTGAAAGTCGTCCTTGAATGCTGCTTTTCCTGTTCGATTTTTGTATCTATATGTCCAATTGTCATTTTATGATTTCTTTTGTTCTTTCTTTGGTATAAATAATTTTATATCTAGGATGTCGTGGGAATACGGGCTGCATATTTTAGGATAGCGATTTGTCTGTGATTTCAGATGGTGGATTTTCAGATTTTTTTTTCAAAGAGGTACTCGGTGGAGAACTGTTGTTAAGTGAGTAAAGGGCGGAAGGAAATAACCCTACTGTTATTGAATAGCATGCCTCTTTATTTCAGGATGCCGTATTCTGGATTTTTCGGCGGCGTGACGTCATTTACAAAAGAGCATTATATCAAGATAAATGGCTTTTCAAATCAATATTTTGGATGGGGTGGGGAGGATGACGACCTATACATACGGTAATTTGGCACATTGAGTGTTTTTTTAAAATAATGATCATTAGTTGTAGATATTTATGTTGTACCTGGGTTCAGCTTTTTATCGTGCGTTCCCACCGCTGTGGGTTCAGATCCATCTGGTAGCTCGACTTGTAAGTGATAAAGTGTCGAGTCGTATGGATGACGGTCGATTTGTTCGTGATGGCGGCAGACCACCAACTATTTCTTGGGCAGAGCAAGTATTTTATACCTCCCAGCATTCGTAAGATTCGACATTTTCTCACTTGGTAATCAAGCTGCCAGTGGGATTCGAACCCGCAGCGGTGAGAGGTGAGAAGGTTTCAAACGCAGCGTCTTTTTAAAAGATAAACAATATTGTATTCAAGTAATGAATGGGATTGGACAATAGGCAATGCCTATGTTAGACCTCTCCCGTATCAAGGTACATATAAACAATACATTTATATCAAACTTAACATAAAATGTGGAATTGTAGTACAGTTTGCATGTATTGGTTTGACAAGTAGTTTAGAATCTTTGAAATATGTGTACCGTGATTGTTTAAAATTAACATTTTGTACTGTCAGAAAAGAAATTAAGTAAAAAAAGAAAGAAAATTAAACTGGAAACCAATACGAAATATATATAAAAGCGTACCGATTATTACAAAATATAATGGTTTTAGTATGAGTTTCTGTAACCAAATGTTAATTTTGGAATTTTAGATAACTGAGGACAAAACAAACAAACAATAGAAAGGAAGAAAGAGGATAAAAAAAATAATTCTTCTATCATTGTGACGAAACATCTATGAAAATACAATAGTATATACATACATGTACACATACATGCACATACCGATATACCCATATATACACATACATATACATATGTACACGTACATACATCTATTATTCTACGAAAATCTCCTGGAACACTTGATGTATTTTTGGACGATAAGTACAAATTCTGGGTTCGTAGTATCGTCTAGATTGGAACTGTCATTCAGTATCTATTCAATGTTGATATGCGTGACATCAACAAGATTGGCTAGGGTATCAAGAAGTCATTTCTGAATTGGTTATACATTGGAAAGTTGAAAAAGAAATGAGTATTGTCCTCACATGAATTGCCACATTTCGGACATACTGTTGTATCTGTCAAGAAGTGGTCAAATAAATGCTTATTTATATTACTTGAGTTATTCTGCAATGGAAGATGTTTTCATTTCTGTTTCCTATATTATAGTGATATGGACTGTTAGTCAATAGTTCACTAGCTTTAAGTTATGCTTAAATTGTTCAACATATGGTGCCTTTTTACGTCTAACGGTAAAGCATTCCACAATGTAATTGTACTCGGTAGAAAGCTGTTTTAATATGTACGACACAGAGGGACACGTGGGTTTAATCCTGAAGTTCGAAGGTTATCATTAGTGTTTACGGGTAAGTATGGTTGGATTCAGTTATACATGCTATCTGGACTTATATCATTAGTGTTTACGGGTAAGTATGACTGGATTAAGTTATACATGTTATCTGGACTTATGCCATTAGTGTTTACGGGTAAGTATGACTGGATTAAGTTATACATGTTATCTGGACTTATGCCATTAGTGTTTACGGGTAAGTATGACTGGATTAAGTTATACATGTTATCTGGACTTATGCCATTAGTGTTTACGGGTAAGTATGGCTGGATTAAGTTATACATGTTATCTGGACCATAATTATTTTGTAAATAGTTACAAGTTTATGATTTTTTCTTATTTTTTTAATGTTTCTAAGTTCAATTCAGTATATAAGTATGATCTAGAGAAATTGCACCTGACGCCTGTTATTATTCGTGCTTCTTCAACTTGGTCGCTCTCTAATAGGTCAGATTCTCCCTGCGTAGAGTTATCCCATACTGAATCGCCATATTCAAACATTCAAGTATAGGTCTTATAAAGGCGATGCATATTTTTAATAAGAAAGTCTGTCAAGTTTGTATTTGAGCATTCTTAGGATGTTTAATCGTGCACATGCTTTTTCGTATATATTTTCCATATGATGCGACCAAGTCGTATTAGACTGAATTGTTAATCCAAGGTGACAATGTGACGCTACGTCTTGTACTGTATCCTTATCAAAGTAGACTAGTAGGTGGCTATAGTTTCTTCTAGTGCAGACAAGGCTTTTCTTTTTGAGGATTAAATGTAACAGCCCATTTTTTTGACCATTCAGATATTTTGCAAAGATCAAGAGAGTTGGCACATTCTACTGAGTTTTATCAACTACACAACTACAACAAAATGAGAAGTGTCATCAGCAAATAACCGTACATCATTCAATAAATCATCTATGATATCATTTATATAAAGCAAAAATGGAAACGGACCTAACATAGAGCCTTGCGGAACACCTTTAGTACTCAAGCTTGAAGAGAATCCATCTAGAACTACTTTTTGCTGCCTATCAGAGAAATACCTACGTATCCAGTTACATAATTAATCATTGATACCATATTTAGCTAATTTAGAAAGCAACCCAGCATGCCATACTTTGTCAAATGCTTTAACAATATCGCAAACTATAAATCGTACATCTTCCCCAGCGTCGAGGTTGGTTATTGTATTATTGTATATTTCTATGAGCTGATTTACAGTAGAGTCTCTAGGTTGAAAGCCTGCCTGGTATTTGCACAGACGGTTATTAGATTTGATATAGTTGAACAAGTGTTTAAATACGATTGTTTCCATCAATTTGCAAATAATACTAGTAAGGGATATGTGCATATAATTGCCCGGCATGACAGGTTTCCCATTGCCCTTAGAAATAGGAGTTACATTCGCCTGTTTCCATTGGTATGGTAATTTTCTAGTTGACAATGACAAATTAAAAAGTCTCGTCAATGTATCGGCGATGCTATATATAACTAATTTTAATACCTTTGGGCTAATCATATCTGGGCCTGGAGGTTTCGATAATTTCAAGATTTTTAATTGATCAATTATTCCGTTTCATATAATAATGTCATTCATTTTATTGTCAGTGCGATTATGAAAAGTGGGTAATTCCGGTTCATGACCAATATGAGATGTTGCAGAAAAGAAAGAATTCAATGCGTTATCTTTGTCTACTGGATGTATTAAAATACGATCGTTATTTTCTATTGGAAAGTTTGGTTGAGTTACTTTGTTCAATTTAGAGATCGATTTTGCTATAGGCCACCATTTACCCGGGGGCATAGATTTTTCAGTTAACTGTGATGTAAGGTTTGTCTTGTATGATACCTTAGATTCGCGGATTAAAGCAATTAACTCATTTCTAAATTGCCTAAACATTGACCAATGTAAAGGATTGTTTGAAGACTTAGCTTTCTTGTGTATTCTGTTTCGCTGTCGCATGTTGAAGCGTATATTATTGTTCATAACGGTTTATCATTGGGACGTATAACAACAGTCTTTGTAGGTACATGACGTGTTACACAGTCATTAAAAGTATTGCAAAAATTAGGGTATACTGCATTTATATCATCACAGTTAAACACGTCATCTTCCCAGTTAGTATTCTGTATATCCGTATTTAGACCATCTATGTCAGTGGCATCAACATTTCTAATAACCCGTTTATAGGCTAGTCGAAAGTTAATTTCAACATACACAGGAGAGTGTGTGCTGCATATGTACATTCACGTGTTTAGTTAGCGATGACATAGATCAATGCACGTTGCCGGCGTCACAGTAAAGTTGGTTGGCTCGTTAATAATATTTGTCATATTAAATCTTTGTAACAATAGTTAAAATCTGTTAGACGAATTTGATAAGACGTCGATATTAAAATCAGCGCATTTTTCCTCTCGACAACAGATGTGCTTAACACACTATGCAGAGGAACATAATAGTGAAGGTTTCAAACGCAGCATATTCATGTATTGGAACATGTTTAATACAACTTGGCAGAATTAATTTGTGTCCCTTTTAAATATAAATATTTATTTTATGATAAGCAATGAAATACTGTGTTTTATCAGTGAAATAAAAGTGTTATTCCACACTGTGGAATATAGAGTTTTATTTCCATAGTAGCTGCCGGGACTAATTTTTGAATGTTCAACCAACACAAATGCATGCACAGTAACACGGATCACGCAATATTCCTACTGTATTTTTAAACATATTTATTTTACATCGATTGTGAAACAAGTTATTGCAACTTAGATTAATCACTCTCGATGGCTTCCTGGGTAGAACCAGTACTAAGCAATGTGGATTAATTATCTTGCTCAAGGATAAATAACGTGCCCGCGGCAAGGATCGAACCCACGACCTCTCGATCTGGAGTTCGGCGCTCTACCACTGGACCACGCACTCCACATATTATTATATTGTTAAATCCACTGTTTATTTAATTACCTTTTTTCTATGACGTTAATAGTTTCAAAAAAGGTGACGTCATGTAACGTTTCGTTACTTCATCGTGACTTGGAAAGAAGCGTGTGTAAAACGGTTAAGTTACTGAAATTGCTTAAATAATTGTTTGTAAAATCATAAAATAAAAAGAAAATTTGTTGTTTTGTCGTGAATAACATATTTTATTTCATCTCGAAGTGAGAAAACTTTTATATTTTCACTCATGCTTCGCATTCGTGAAAATATAAAGTTTTCTCACTTCTTGATGAAATAAAATATGTTATTCACTCCAAAACAACAAATATCCTCTATGTATAACATAAACAACAAACAAAGACAGGTTTATGCCAATAGTTTCAAATAACATTTCAGTTATAGAAAACGTTAATTCGGTAATAATTTAAAAAAATACTCACCCGCCAAATAACGGAAATTACATTACACAAATATTTATCAAAACTCTCACCAGGCGTTCAGGTCATATAATAATGTATCATTAATCGTTTCGAATTGTTCACAGCTTCTTAAAATACCCGTGACTGAATATGCGTAAACTGAATTATGAGTTGGTAACTATTTTCAACGCTCCAGGTTTGGGGTTTTGCTTGGCTGGTTAAAGCCATTTATACTGTGTCTGCAGGGTTTGAATTCTCAAATGTGTAAGTTATATATATATACCTCGTCTTCAGTAGGTTTAAAAACGGTGAACACATGTTGTAAAAGTTCGCTGTTGTTGGCGGGACAGTTACTTTAAGGGTTATTTAAACAGTTGTTTAATAGTTTTCATTTTGCAGGTTTTCATTTTGCAGTTGTTTGTTGTTTTTTTCAACTCGGCGTTGAACAAGCAACGTCTGAACTAGACCATTCGGACTTGCCAGAGTATCACCGAGATACACAGTATTGTACGGGCAACGTCTGAACGAGACTATTCGGATTTGCCAGAGTATCACCGAGATACACAGTATTGTACGGGCAACGTCTGAACTAGACGATTCGGACTTGCCAGAGTATCACCGAGATACACATTATTGTACGGGCAACGTCTGAACTAGACGATTTGGACTTGCCAGAGTATCACCGAGATACACAGTATTGTACGGGCAACGTCTGAACTAGACCATTCGGACTTGCAGAGTATCACCGAAATACACAGTATTGTACGGGCAACGTCTGAACTAGACCATTCCGACTTGCCAGAGTATCACCGAGATACACAGTATTGTACGGGCAACGTCTGAACTAGACCATTCAGACTTGCCAGAGTATTACCGAGATACACAGTATTGCACGGGCAACGTCTGAACTAGACCATTCGGACTTGCCAGAGTATCACCGAGATGCACAGTATTGTACGAACCGATATCCCTTGTAGGTGTACTATATGTAACAAGCACCGATCTTGTTTTCATGTTTTACTAAAACTATATATAAAAGTCGAACAGAAAATGTAGCAAATTGAGGACCACATTCAACCACAGACACACACAGAAACAAACAACAACTATAAAGACGAATAAAATGCAAGATATGACCTCACAAAAATAAAAGGTCTGACAAAATTGGGCTTTCGAATTGGAACGGTCAGTGACAAAAAAGGCCGCTTGGTGTTTAAACCAGGTTCTAGGGTGCACCAAACCTCACTCGTTTACTATATCATCACAGTACAACGGGACAGTGTAAATAAAGATAAATCCGCCAGGTTATATTCAATGCAGCACTAATAAGCAATGTAAGTAATATATAATATATATAATATAAAGAAACAAAAGCGAGAAAGCCGCAAAGCATGTACTCAATGACTTGGCAGAAGCCGGAGCAATAAGAGCAATACGAGAACAAACCCTTCAGGGTACAAACAGGAAAGGTAGCCTTGCTCTTGTCCTTATGTTTTTCTAAGAAAACATACTTGAAGACGTCGAATTTTGGAAAAGTAGATATAAAGATAGAATAGTGGAAAAAAGTGCACCAAAACTCACTCTTACCCAATAAAACGAGACTGTATAAATAAAGATATCCCCGCCAGGTTATATTCTTAAACAAACAATGCAGCATTAATAGGCAATATAAGTATAACACTTAAATGATAATGTCGAAATAAAGTGATACAATTAGGATAAGGGATTAAGTCAGACAATGGGATAAATACTGATCTTACATTTTGCTGAAATATTTTAACTAAACTATTGTGACTGGTTATAATTATTTTGTGTTTTCAGAGTGATTCATAATAAATTAGCCGTAGAGAGATATCCCACTGATATTGGGCGATACAAAATGTTACTACACAAACGTGATAGTAAAAATCCTGATAATCCACAAAGGTAAGGATATTTTAACCAACTAAAGTATCTTTAATTTTTTCAACATAAGAAATGCTAATAAGGAAGATACATTGGACATGTTGGAAGCAGCAAACAAAACCAAGATAATGAAGTAGCAAACTTGGTTGTATTGTCTGTTCATGAGAGGTTATTTAAGAAGCAACACCTCTCACGCCCCCTAGCGTAAGCGGTATTTTATTTCAAAGTCACCTATATTGGGCTCGTTGATAAATAAAATAGCACTACTGGTCATAAAGCAAATATACGGTATTGCCCGTTTTACTCCGTTCGTTACCAATGAATAATCAATAGAGGTAAAAATAACGAAATCTTAAGAAACAAATAGACCCCACTCCCCATGTGGTCATTTTGACGGGTATAATTTTCTGAAAGTGTATGACATTTGTTAAAAAATAGATTATGTTTGATATCTGAGCATGGGGACATTATGGCCTGACGTTTATTTGAAATACGTTACCATTATCGTGTTTTGACACAAATATTACATACATCCCCAAACAAGGGATTCAGTGTCTCTTGTTCACAAGTAACATAAGCATTGATCAAATTGTCAATTCACTTACAAAGACCCCGGGAGTCATCATTGGAGTCAGAAGAAATGTGCAGCATACCGGTACTACCGTTAGTGCGTTACACATCACTGTAAAGAAAAGTTTTTAGAGGCAAATAGCAAACATGACATGAGAAATTACTTCTTTACACACATAACTGCAGCCATTCAAGTCAAAGGACAATGAGAAAGACGTAAGGAGAGTCGCGGAATTTATCAAACAAATCCATTCCGCAGAGATAGAAACGATCACAATTGATGCTTCAGATAGTCCGGTATTCCAGCACATACACATATTGCTGATGATCTATTACAATGACTTATTAATTCACACGATGACCTGACCCCATTCCCGATCCAATCAAGAGCGCCATCCGGAAAACCTTTGCATCAGGGTGTCCTAGAAGCTTACGCGCACTACGATCAAAGTGATTTAGATCAAAGCAGAACACAACATATTTGGTCAACTGTGTACCCTATGTGTCAAACATGAGATAGATTTTGATTTGACGCTATCGTATCTTCTAGGCTCAGTACCATGGACACTTGCAACAGCTGATGGCATGCCAGTTAAAACAAACAATACCAAATTAATTGCCCCAATGCCTAACGTCATCAGTTGAGCCAACTACACAGCGACTACACAGCGTACATGTTAATTGTTTGATCGTTATGTAACATCGCAGAGCCCATCTTCAGTTCCTGGTACGTTTGAAAACTCGACAGAGCTAGTGTTTGACATACTTCCCAAAGCCAATTGAGCCGAGTCTGTGATAGAAACTTACAAGTGCAAGAGGCGAGGGAAAACTCCAACCTTCCTGTGATCAGACCCGAAAACCAAGACCCCTCGTGATTGGACTTGTTTCATGAATAATGATTACAAATATAACGCAGTCCATAAACTTTATTTGCGACCTGGAAAACATACGTATTTGCACCAAAGCTCCAATGCCATGCAATCTACCATGTTTCGGAAAAAATGAAAAAGAAATAGAAAAAGATCGGACAGGGAAAGTAGCATTCAAGGAGGACAGTCCATAACAAAACACAGAAACAAACACGCAAAAAGACAAACAAGAAGGCAAAAGTAATAATAAAAGCAAACGACATCACAAACATAAAAGGGTTGACAATAGGGCTACCGCCTTGGAACGGTCAGTGGCAAAGTAGGCCACTGGGGGTTTAAACCGGTTCTAGGGTGCACCAAACTTCACACTTACCCTACTGTCATCCCATTAAAACAGGACAGTGTAAATAAAGAAATCACCAACAATGATCTAATCGCTAACCAACAAGGCAGCATCAATAGGCAATATAAGCAAAACACAAATATGCTCGTGTAAATATAATACAAAAAAACAAAAGCCTAGAAAGCCACAATGAAAGTACTCAATGACTTGGCAGAAGCCAGAGCAACAAGAGAATACACCATTAAGGGCACGCCAAGAAAGATCATAGACAAACATCAAACGCCACCGTCCCAATAGGCTTTAGGTAGGCGTCATCATAGGGTACACAGCCTGTCCGGTCATCGTACAATTAAAGAGGAAAGCATAGTGGCGAACTGTAAAAGGGTGCACCACCAAGCATGCAGTACGTTGCAAAATGATAGGGTCATAACCTCTTTTGATAAACTTTTTAACAAGTTTAACAAAGATAGTATGAAAGTTATCATGTCCAAGAATCTTACGAAGTTTATAAATCACATCACCATAAAAGTCAGGTTGTGATAGTCATTGTCGCAGAAGAGTCCTTAAATTACTTTTACATTTGGAAAGAAGATCAGGGTTACGATAATAAAATTGTGCACAGGTTTTACGACAGATGACAAAAATGTCATCGCTGATGATCAGTAATACCTGTTTTCATCATAAGAGACGTCAGACACCAGAGTGATTCTACGCTGTCCATCGTCATCAATATCAGAAGCAATCGTGGTTTGTTCTCCTGACACAGGTGTACTGATCTTGCTTCAAAATGTGTTTCAAGAATCCAACAAGATGTTTGTTTGGCACTGCGATGGGTAACAAAATAATTGTTTTGATGAATGTGAAAAACAAATGGTTGAGGTTAAAGAAACTAACCCGCCAAATAATGGCAAAACAACACCGTTTATTAAAACTATCCAGGTGTTCAGGTCACATAATAATGTATATGCACCAATTAAACGTATAGGTTTATTCACGGGTTCCTAATATACTCATAATTGAATATGCGTAAATAAAAATATGAGTTGGTATTCTCAAAAGTTTAAGTAATACATATACCTTATTGGTTTAGCAAAAGGTGTTGTAAACATTTAGATTGAATATCGAATAACTTATACATATACATATATTTGTGTCGGTTTTATGGTTATAAAGCACGTTCTGCGATGCTGACAAACTGGAAAATAACATATACATTTAGAAACTGGTAAAGCATGAGTTCATCTTCACCTGCATTGAACATATCCAAATGCTGTATTTTTTTCATTAAGGACTCTTACATTTTCGTGTATTATAGAACAGATTCATAATAATAATACTGTGTAACTTTTTGAAATAAATGCAAGACATACTACATTTCAAATTTTAATTCTAACAAATTGCATGCTTATAGCTAGAAACGTGCATATTGGGGAAAAAACAACACAAAGAAAAAAAAAAGACAACAGAAAAATGACTTTGATTACCGTTGATAACTTTTTCCATACATGTTTTTAGTGTTTATGAACATATATAGGATCTCATACAATGTGTCGTCATAGTGAATGGATTATACTACAATACACTATATATGATATACATATGATACAACCGGAAACAACAACAATACTACGTCTATATATAAGTATAGGCATAACTCTATCACATATGATCATAATGTGCTTGATTATGTTATTGTTTGTATGTTTGATGAAGATAACAATTTAAGTTGATATACTGAAATGAAAAAGAAACGCATAATCAAACATTACCTATACTACTCTATTGTATACACATAGTTCCACGTAATATTCCAGATATATCTCAACGTGTTTTGTACAAAAAGAGGTACAACTAATTGCAGAAAGGACAACGCTGTCATGTAGTAGACCTTTTAATCAAAGTATACTTCGTTACACAAAAAATCGTAAATGTTGAAGTGTCAAGCCATTTCAGTATTGTGTTTAATGTTAAGAAATTGCAACGTTTAAAGCCTAAGCTTGCTTACCTGTTTGAGACAAATGCGCGTTATGTCGATAATGAAACTTTAAAGGGGTAACCATTGGTGTGTTCGGTGCTGTTTAAACCTTTCCGAAAGGACAGGACTAATGTCGCCTTGTACTATCCGATTAGCTGTACCTTATTAAACATACAATATATAGCGGAAATACCATTATGCGTTTCTTTTTCCTTTCAGTATATAAAGAGAAACTGTATATTTCCATTTGCTTCTGGGTGCTCGTATTCTTAAATTTACAATTTTATAAAAACGAGTATCTTTTTTTCTCTTGAAAAACGTAAAGTAAAGTTAATTTGTAGTTTCTAAATGTCGTAGCTAGCCTTATAATACGTGATAAATATATCGTTTAATATAATCAATATTGACAAACCATAAACTTTGTCTCCATAATTTCAAATGTGTTATATTTTACAGGAGTACATTGTTAAAGAATTCGAGGAAACGGTCCAAAATGGACGGCCTGAACACCTTGCAGTACACAGTGGTCAAGTCGGAAGTTTGGCGTCTATATACGTGGGTGTTAGTCAGTGTCAATCAGACGGACATTTTAAATGGTGCATATACACCTAGGAACGAGACTGAGTATATGCCGGAAAATCAGTAAATTATTTATAGTTAATACCGGTTTTGTTTAATTGTGGACTGGTTTGCGGTTTGAGGAATCTGCTTGGCGGTCCGAATACTGAGTCTGACATGTGATGAGCGGTCTGAGACTGAGTACGAAATTTGCTCAGCGGTCTGACAGACCGAGTCCGAAGGTTACTCAGCGGTCTGACAGACCGAGTCCGAAATTTGCTGAGCGGTCTGACACACCGAGTCCGAAATTTGCTCAGCGATCTGACAGACCGATTCAGAAATTTGCTCAGCGGTCTGACAGACCGAGTCCGAAATTTGCTCAGCGGTTTGACACAACGAGTCCGAAATTTGCTCAGCCGTCTGACACACCGAGTCTGAAATTAGATGTTCGGTCTGACACGCTGAGTCTGAAATTTGCTCAACGTCTGACAGACGGAGTCTGAAATTTGAAAAGGGGTCTGACAGACTGAGTCTGACATTTGATCGGTCTGAAATACTAAATGAATACTCTGATATGCGGCTAGCTGTGAGAATCATAGCTGTTACATGTATGGCAATACCTGGTACAGAATCATAGCTGTTACATATATGGCAATACCTGGTACAGAATATTAAACCATAAGATCTATGATTCCCACAGGTACTACTCGGCGTGATACATCTGTACGCCATAGTTATACTACTGGGCGTGATACATATGTACGCCATAGTTATACTACTCGGCGTGATACATCTGTACGCCATAGTCATACTACTCGGCGTGATACTTCTGTACGCCATAGTCATACTACTCGGCGTGATACTTCTGTACGCCATAGTTATACTACTCGGCGTGATACATCTGTACGCCATAGTTATACTACTCGGCGTGATACTTCTGTACGCCATAGTTATACTACTCGGCGTGATACATCTGTACGCCATAGTTATACTACTCTCAGTAATGTTGCTTGTTTTACTTGTGGACGAGGTGGCCCAGTGAATAGCTTTCAGATATGTAAATAGATGAGAATGCATTGCATTGCAATATGTTATCACGTTAGTGTTGTGATATGTCAGTTCTATAGAATTGTGAGATTGTTACGTGCATTTTCCGCCTTTTCATTCACGACATCGATGTATTAGTTTAACACCATTTTAGTTGCTATCTTCTGGTCAAACAATACGTTTATACAATCAATCCTTAAGTTGTTACCCCTAATCATTCTGTAAGTTTATACAATCATTAAGGTGTTACCCTCTGGTCATACTATAAGTTTATACAATCATTAAGGTGTTACCCTCTGGTCATACTATAAGTTTATACAATCATTAAGTTGTTACACTCTGGTCAAACTATACGTTTATACAGTCATTAAGTTGTTACCTTCTGGTCATACTATAAGTTTATACAATCATTAAGTTGTTACCATCTGGTCATACTATAAGTTTATACAATCATTAAGTTGTTACCCTCTTGTCAAGTTTAACAAAGATAGTATGAAAGTGATCATGACCAAGAATCTTACGACGTTTATAAATCACATCACCATAGAAGTCAGGTTGTAATAGTCCTTGTCGCAGAAGATTCCTTAAACTACTTTTATATTTGGAAAGTAGATCAGAGTTACGATAATAACATTTTACGAAGTTTTTGGTAACGGTAACCCTGATTGAGTAGCTTTTTAGTTATACAAAGATTACGAATATTAAAGTCCTCAACTCGAGTACAAGCTCTTGAAAAACGAATAAGTTGAGACACATACACTTCATAAGAAGTTGCTCGGGGAACATCCCCATCAAAGTTGTTACCCTCTAGTCATACTATAAGTTTATACAATCATAAAGTTGTTACCCTCTGGTCATATTATAAGTTTATACAATCATTAAGTTGTCTATGTAAAACGTGACTACCGGGGAAGGAATAAAACATGCTGCAAATGAAGGTCTCCGTTCTAACTCGTTGAGTGAAGATGAGGACAGTGGTTCAGAAATCTAACGGTCCGGTCAACGCCCTACATATACCAGCCATGACACTATTTCCTTTGTATGTTGGAACATTGAAGGTATAAACAATATTTTAAATGATAGCGATGTATTGAGATATGTCGAACAGTTTGATGTTATATCATTGTTAGAAACATGGGAGGTAGATAAGGCAATGGTTGAAAATCTTTTTCCAAATTTTAAATGCTATTTTTGTTCTGCTAAAATATCACGAAAAGGTGGTCGCAATATGGGCGGCGTTGTAATATTTGTTAAAAATATATATGCGTCTTCTGTAATTCAAATTTCAATGAACTTTGAATTTGGAGTAGTTATTAAATTTGATAAAGACAATTTTAAATGGGAAAAAGACCTTAATATATATTAGTGTTTACCTACCACCTGAAGGTTCTCCTTTTTATACTCAATGTAATGGATCAGGTTTTCAAAGCATGGAAAATGAGTTTATTGACATACAGTCGCGGCATACCGAGTGTAATGTGATGTTGTCTGGTGATTTCAATGCAAGAACTGCAATATTAGACGATGAAACGTGTCTGGAACCAAACATTCCAGATTTAAATGAATATGATGAGTTATTAAATGATCATATAGGTATTGAGAGAGTTTCATGTGATGATAAAACTAATACATTTGGTCGAGAACCAATAGAATTGTGTCAAGTGTACAGTTTATATATTGTAAATGGACGTTTTGGTTGTGATAAAGTAATTGGCCATTTTACATATGTCAGTTCAAATGGGTGTAGCGTTATTGACTATTTCTTGATATCTACGAATTTGGCTGAACAAATTGCGGACTTCAATGTAGAAGAAAGAACAGAATGTAAACATCTACCATTGAAATGTTTGCTCTCGTGTAATATTAATTTACAAAGCATTGACAATAATGAACAAGAAAGTGGTGCTTACAAGTATATTTTGAATGAAGAAAATGAAAGTGATTATAAAATGGTACTTGAACAATATGTATTAAATGGTTATTTTGATACTCTTGCTCTGTTAATGGATGACCAAAATGTGAACATAAATACTATTATCTTTGATTTTGTGAAGATCATCGAAGAAGCATGTGTCAATTTTAAGAGATTTAAAAAGCAAGTCAGTGGCAGGAATAATATCAATACATGGTTCGACAAAGAGTGTCAATGTCTTATACGTATTAAAAACCGGTGTCTACGACTGTTTAGAGAATCTAGGACAGAGGAAGACTTACAAACTTATGTTTCGTCTAAGCAGGATTTTAGAAACATGTGTCAAACAAAAAAGAGATGTCATAACATATCAACTTTAGATGACATTGTTGCATCAATAGAAAATCCGAGAAAGTTCTGGAATAAAGTTAAGCAATGTGCTTCAAGTAAAACTTCAAAGCCTCGAATATCAGAATCTGAGTGGTTCAATCATTTCAGTCAGTTATTTAATCAGTTTGACATTGATGATAATAATGATAATGACATCGAGTTTGCTTTAAATGATGATACACCAATAACAGAGATAGAAGACATTATATTTAATTCTGAAATATCGTCTGATGAGCTTTTAAGTGCAGTAAAACATTTGAAGAAGAATAAGGCTTCTGCTGGTATTCTAATTTCTGAACATTTTATATACAGTATAGATATTATAATGCCATACCTGCTTAAGCTATTCAACAGGTTGTTTGTATCAGGTGAATTCCCAAACAGTTGGGCAGAATCTATTCTGATACCTTTGCACAAGAAGGGGCCAATTAATGATCCGGACAACTACCGGGGTATAGCCTTGTAAGACTCTTTTAGCAAAGTTTATATTAGTATCCTAGCTAAACGAGTGACATTTTACGCATTGATTTTTGATAAAATAGCGGAGGCACAGGGTGGATTTCGTTCCGGTTATTCGACTATTGACAATGGCTTTATATTATATGCTCTCATTAGTAAATATTTATGTAAGAAAAAAACAACAATATATGTAGCTTTTGTAGATTTTATGAAAGCTTTTGACTCCGTTGTGAGAAATAAATTGTTTACGTTGCTACAAAGACAAGGACTTAAAGGGCGTCTTTACAAGTCTATACAATGTATATACAAACATGTTAAAGCAAGTGTTCGAGTAAGTGATAATAAGCTTACGAATTCGTTTGACTGTCCAATAGGACTTGGCCAAGGATGTGTGCTTAGCCCAATACTTTTCTCATTATTCATTAATGAATTAAGTATAGAAATTTTAAATTGTGGCATCCATGGAATCCAGTTGTCTCCAGACACTACAGAAATATTCCTATTACTTTTTGCCGACGACGTCGCTTTAATTTCTGACACAGTACGTGTTTTGCAAAAACAACTTGATGTACTATATGATTATTGTTCGACATGGAAGTTGAAGGTTAATGTAAAGAAAACTAAAATTGTTGTTTTTAAAAATGGTGGGCAGCTGGCAAGAGCTGAAAAATGGTATTATGACGGTAAACAGATTGACACTGTAAATGGATTTAGCTATGTTGGATTACATTTTTCGTGCCGATTGTCTATGTTACAAATGGCGGGAAATCTCGCGATAAAAGCAAAACGAGTTTTAATTTCTTTATTGTCTTCGTTACGAAGTTTATGTCCAATGCTTCAGCATGTGTATTTTAAATTGTTTGAAACAAAAATAAGACAAATACTATTATATGGTGCAGAGATATGGGGACATGATTATATAGAATCAATTGAACGCGTGCATATTTATGCATGCAAACGATTTATGTCAGCTTCACTAAAAGCATGTAATGCTGTAGTTGTAGGTGATTGTGAAAGGTATCCTATGTATATAACAGCACACAAATAGATCATCAAGTATTGGATTAAAATATTAAACATGCCAGATGATAGATATGTAAAACAATGTTATAATATGCTTAGAAACTTAGATAGTTATGGTTATAACAATTGGGTTACAAAGCTGAAAATGAATCTATATTCAAATGGTTTTGGATATATTTGGGAGAGACAAAGTGTGGAAAATGAACAGTTGTTTATAAGCCGATATGAAACAAGACTAAAAGATCAATACTTACATAAGTGGTCTCAGATGGTACAAGAAAATAAAATACTGTTTTATTATAACCATTTTAAGAATGATTTTACATTTGAAAACTATCTAAATGTTCTAACATACATTAAGTTTAGAGCTGCGTATGTGTCTTTACGTACATCATCACATTGTTTATTTATTGAAAAAGGAAGGCATATGAAAGTGTCTAGAGAGCAGCGTATTTGTATATATTGTAAAGATGATATTGAAACCGAATACCATTTTCCTTTGCGATGTTCATTGTATAATGACTTAAGAGTATTGTATTTGCAAAGGAAATATTATGAACAACCTAATATACACAAATTTTACTTACTTATGTCTTCAACAAAAAGAAATGTCATTATTAATTTAGCGATGTTTATATATTATGCATTTGAGAAAAGAAAACATGTTTTTGATGTCCGTTAACCAAATCATGTGTTATATTGATTATGTATTATATGTTTATATGTATATAGGCCGGTGGCCATTATCACTAATAAAGAATTGAATTGTAAACCAGTGTCACTATTCGAATGATTTTTAGGTGACCATAAGTCCATGCTAAACGCAAAATATTAGACCTGCAGGTCTTGCAGATTCTGAGAAGAATAGAAGAAAAAAATAAAAAGTGTCTTATATACTTTACGTAAACCTGTGACCATTTGCACGGAACCAAATTATCCCAGTGTCACTATTTGGATAGTTTTGGAAGAGGACCATATGCTTATGCTACATGCAATCTATATATGAGAGCTGCGTGACTTGTGGTCACAGAGAAGGACGATTCTTTCGAAATGTCTATGAAAACGTGACTCTGCACAGTTTGAAACAAATGTCACCATTTGAATAAACTCGGTAAAAAACCGTCAGCTTACGCTACATGCCAGATAATAGAATCTAGCTATTGCATTTGCAGAGAAATATTTTTCTATGTTTTCTTATATAACTTTATGCAAAACAGTGAACCTGAGGCCATATTACACCTTAAGGTTCACCAATTGAACACGTGTCAGACTTTCCTTTTGTATCTTATTTTACGTCATTTTCAACACATCTAAGATTGTCTATGACGGCCAATTTGTTTGAAGTGGAGGCAGACCACCCATTTTTCCTGGGTAGAACTAATACTGCACACCTTTCGCAATCCGCAAGAATCAACACTTCCTCACGTACAAATCAAGCTGCCAGTGGGATTCTACATGGATTAGAGGACAATAAACTTATCATGTAATGCATGAGGCCAAATAAAACATCACAAACACAAAAGGGTTGACAATAGGGCTACTGCCTTGGAACGGTCAGTGGAAAAAAAGGCCGCTGCGGGTTTAAACCAGGTTCACACTAACCTCACACTTACCTATTGTCAACCAAATAAAACGGGACAGTGCATTACGTGGTCCCGTCTTAATTCCATTTAGCGATGACAGATGCGCCGAAGGCGGAGCTTATCGTACTTATCGTACTTAATCGATATAGGTAATTTGTGGGCGGAGCTTAGCGTTTATCGTGACGGACTATTTTCAATGGAGTTTACTCGACTATGTGATTTTATGAGACGGATCGATAATTGTCTTCGTATTTCCTTTAACAATTATTGTCGTATTTATTTTGAAATACATGATTTGTTTAAAGATTGTAATATTGCACAGAAAAAAAATGCGCACGTAACAATCAATTACAGTAAGAGAGGCGTGAATTGCGTCTATATAAATTATCTGCCCGTCGTAATTGGCACGAGTGAAAATGTAATATCCTTGTTTAGATAAATTCTATCAAATTCGTGAATTTGTCAGGTCCAAGATGATCCTCGTTTTCATGTCACCACGAAACAGTCATGTACTTACACACCATTCTCAATCTGTAATATCCACATTGTTGGGCACATTTACGATAAACGAAATGGAATTGTATCAAAGTTACCACAATGTTGATTACTGTTTATGCACATGTACCAACCCTATAAAAACAATGTCTACTGGTATTTTTTGTGGGATTAAAAATGCCGCGGTCTTTTGATGTTGCCGTGTGGCGTCTGAAAACAGGCGATCACCGCGATTGTATGACGTAACACAAAGAACTTTTGATCTTGCGCGTTTACCGCGACTTTGTCGAGATCAAGAACAGAAATTAACAATTTAAAGGAGCAGTATAAAGTTATGTGTACTCGACTGTATTGAAATAATAAAAAATCTTTAACGTATTGTTAAATATCTAATTAGATATTAAAATATTAGCAGTTCTAATTAAGGGCAACCACGCATAGACAACTGGATATATCAGCTTGCGTCTTTACGCGTTTTATATTTTGAGAAAACATACTTTATCTAAAAAAATTAAAGTATTTTTCGTTTGTGTTGCAGCTCCATTCCCCAAATGACAAGTTTATTCAGACAAAATATTAGCCAACATTTCGGTCTAAATAACTAGTGAAAAAATAATCGGCCTCTCTCATATATCATCACACATTTGAACACTCATGGAATGTCGAGTAGTTTCAAGTAGTCTTTATTATAACGTCTTTATTATTATTATATTTGACGTAGTCATTTTTCGTTTGTTACAATTGTTCACGGTCATCTGTTATAGCTACAAACCAGGTTACTGAAACATTCAGCCTATAAAAAAAATAATCTGATACTATTAACTTAGGGACAAACAGCAATCTTGACGTTTTTATCATGCATTAAAATTGAACTTACAATTTAATTATCCAGTATCATTTTTTCACACAATTACAGTGATTTTTTAAAAGGTTTTATCAATATGCAAAACAATATATTAAAATCTAATGTGACACCGTGGGTTTAAAAAAAATATCAAGATTGCTTATGTCCCTTTAAAGGAACTTCTACTGTTGATCATTATATTGCTACAAGAATACATTTAAACCAAGAGAAATTTCATTTTAATTATATGAAAGTTTAGTACAATGTCAAAACGATTTGGGATTAATAAACCCGAGAAGCTAAAAATAATTGCCACGTGTCCCTTTAATTTAATCCATATTTAATTTTAACAAAATTCATTTTTAAGAAAGATATCATAGATGTAAACGTGTGGATTCTGAAATATGGAACGCCATGACTGTCTTAGGATGGGCATTTGTCTTTATGTCTTTACATTCGGTACATATGCCTTCAGTACATAATTATGCCTTTATGTTCGGTGCATATGCCATTCAGTTCAGTGCATATGCCTTCAAGTTCGGTGCATGTCTTTATGTTCGGTACATATGCATTTTTGTTCGGTGCATATGCCATATGAATTGTTCGGTGCATATATAATCCATTATATAAAGTAGTTTACGAGATACTAGCTGCATTCACATACAAACTTGAACCAAGTTATACAGGTGCCACTGAGTTCTGTCGGTGTGTTCTTGGGCAAGACACTTTCCCTTAGTCCAGTCCGTCGGATGGGGACGTAAACCGGGCGGTCCCGTGTATCGGTCTATCCTTCGAGCACATTAAAGAACCATAGGAATCTATTCGATAATAAGAGTAGGGCAGGTTCCCGGATTCCTATGTATCCATCCCCTCTCTCTGGGGCGGCTCTCAATAACCTATACTGTGTTGATGAGCCGTTAAACAACATTCAATTCAATTCTAAGTATAACAGGGGCTATAATTCTGTTAAATGCAGGAGTTACAGAAACTGGCTATGTGGTGTCTGTTGATGCCGAATGCAAGTGTGTGAAGTTTCAGAGATACAACTTTAATCAAGTGACGCAGACGACAATGACAATCAAGTGATGAAAATAGTTTTTCTTTTTCGAAAAAGTCTAATAAAAAGGACTTGACACGTAAATGTTTTCGTACTGACGGATGAGGGAAGCCTAATTTCGTGGCGGTGCATACAAATATGGTTAGTTGATTGAATGTTGTTTTACGTCATTTTCATTACATGTTTTAGATTATTATACATTATTCAACTTTTATAATCGGTCACTTTTCAACGAATTATATATTTTGTTTAATAATTCATATTTTCATTTGAAATTTTAACTGGCGTCGTTTAATAAATATCGCTAGCGATTTATAAAACTTAATTGGACTATACCCTTGTTGACAAACTTAATAAAAACTTGATTTAATAAAAGCTTGGTATATGTTTCAGTGATTTTCAGTTTTTAGTATTCATGTTTTTTCAAAAAACCTGGGTGACCGATTATAAAAGTTGAATAGTGGTGGAGACAGACCTACCACTTTTTCCTGGATAAAACAAGTACATGTACTTTATACCTCCCCCATTCCAAATAATCAACACTTCTTTAATTTTCTTTATTTATACCAATCAATATTAAAATGCACATCAAATCCATTATTATTTATATATATATATATATATATATATATATATATATATATATAATATATATACCAGAATACTGGCATAATAGATTGAATAAATTGTGGTTTACTGCGCACTAGCACGTGAGTGACTTGATGTTTACAGCACACCAACTCTAAAAGGGTTATATAGCATTACCAGGTGTGACCATTTCATGCCCACCCTCCTTTTACAGCAAGATAAAAAAGTGTACAAAACGGATCATCTGATCTGCGAGTTGCTGCAAAATTTGGTGTAAGCACTCCTATTTTTTGCTGGACCCGTGATCATGGTTTTCAGCCACCACTTAAGTAGCACCTGAAACAATACAGGGATGATGTAGACCTTTAACATTATAAAAATGACTACATATGCATTCAGAGGGATTTTACCTCTGCCTGGATAAACTGTGGCCCTATTCTTGCCCTGGAACCATAAAGGAATTCACCAACACAATAAATGTTATATTGCGTCAAACAGGAATGAACATGCCAGGCTCATCCTCCATTTACATCAAGATAAAATATTGAGAATGGGCCTAGAAGCTTCCAACATGCAGAGGTGCTGCAAATTCTTTAGTAGACACTCCATTTATGATGAAGCCTCGTTTCCACGGTTGCATATTTAATCTTTCATTCAGCAAAATTCCAAAAGGTCATAAAACCCATGAGGATACAAAACATACATATTTATATAAAAGGTCGACAGCAGATATACTAATCAAAATTTGCAAAGGATCACTTTTTTCTTCCATATAATTTTATTAGAAATTAATTCATAATAACGATATTAATTTCATTGATACTTCAACAATTCCACAATTAGAATCAAGTCATATACTGCCCTAAATAAATTCACGTAAATTAGAACTAATGCTATTTAACTAGAAATTTAGACAGCAAAATAGATCCTTAGCAACCACTGTAGATCCTGCTAGAGGCAGAGGGGTAGGACCCACCTTTCTGTGCATTTTTTTTACAATGCTCATTCAAGGTTTTCTTCACGACACTGCATATGCAAATGTGGAAACATGGCTCCATCGTAAATGGAGTGTCTACAGAAGAATTTGCAACTCTGCAGGTTCGAAGGTTCTAGGCCCATTCTCCATATTGTATCTTGATGTAAATGGAGGATGAGCCTGATGCCAGTTCATCCCTGTTCGGTGCCATATAACCTTTCTTGTGTTGGTGCGCCGTAAAACACCAATTTAATTCAGAAGCAAACAGAGCTTGTATAGATGATCTAACATATATGGAGAACCAAATTTATTAAACACGCTTACATAATTTTGAATGTTTGATTTAAAAGTTGCAAAAGTCTATTAAGCACCCATAAGGCAATACGGTGTTGCTTAAATATTGTAAAAACAATGCCCGTCAAACAAATGAATAACATCCAACCACGTTTCCTTGATAGCTCAGTTGGTAGAGCGCTGGACCCATAAGCCTACCCGAACCCAGGGTCTCCAGCTTACACGGCTAGCGCTCTACCAACTGAGCTATCGAGAACACACAATTGCCCATCAAATTTCCATCATGTACATGTAACGTCTCACAACACAGTTAATTTTACATTGCCCTACATATGTACAAGGACCACTCTGGTCTCTGGACCACTGTAGAACTTCCTGAATTTTCTTAAAAATACTTTCTTTATGAAACTTAACGTCTGTTGCTCGAATTATCCAGCAAAAAACACGAATTATCCAGCAAAAAACACGGGGTTCACCGTTGAGCAATTTGCTTTTTTAAATATCAATAGTTTGAAGAGACCCTCTTGAATTTGTCCATTTCACTTTCATGTGTATCACTACCCGGCATTAGACTCTCAGATTATCACTACCCGGTATTAGACTCTCAGATCTGGGCTCAGAAACATTCAGGCATATCCAAACCTATATGAAATCATGAACTTGACCCATACTTGTCACCTGCAACAAAAAAGAGAAACTATTTGCACATATTGAAAAATAAACAAGAACCGAAAAACACAGACCTTTTTTTCAAGCGCCAGAAAGTTCCTACCAGGACTGGCAACGGAAACAACTGTTTAGTGAGACCTTGAAGGAAAAAAGTTCCGTGACATGTGACGAAAATCTTTTCTGAAGAAACTTACGTCAAAGACCTACATGAAATGGCCTCGTTTGACCACATCGGGCGACTGGTTGTGAAATTATAGCATAAAGTATGACAACGCCTGGATTAGACAAATTGAGATCTAGGCAATTCACAAATGTATAGGATTGCATAGAGACGACAAAGGTGTATCATTATATCTTTAATAACTCATTCTTTAGTAAAATAATTATCAGTATTGTTATTTCTATATTGAGCGTTATGTTTTCTTTACCTAAAATGTGTTTCATATTTAAAGTGTGTAAGTCAAGTCATGTCACGATGAGTCAAGTCATAAATAAGTTTCAGCGGCTGATTCCGTCTATCCAAGTCTAGTTAATAATAGTCTAGTCAAACAATAGTCAAGCAGGACCTTGCCCAGCCATTTATGACGTAGCGATCCCTTAACTTTTGAAACAGACATGCCGCGATCCCTTAAAAGTGGGTCAAAACATTCATTTCCCAGTGTTAATTAATGACATATCTGACCAAATAACGCCTTGAGGCATAAACTTCTGACAAGCATACGCCCTTAGCTCCTGATTGGAGTGCTTTCATAAGGATTAGAGGGGCCGGTGTTTATTACCTCCGCGATAAGGGTCTAATTCTAGAATTCAACCAAGCGTACATGACCTATAAACTTGTTACGTCATCCATTGTGAAAATAATTTACTTATGTTACATTTTATTTTAGCGTTGAATTAACTTGCCTCCATCCATTTCATCGCGATTTTAAATACACAACGATGATAAAATAATCTCACAATCGTAAATTATTCGATAATCACATACAATTATAAGAATCTCGGGGTTGCATATTATAAAGTTAGTTTACTTCCGGTTTTGAATTTGCTTCGGTGTTTGAAACTTAAACGATTATGAATAAAGACAGCTATTTTATAACATTTAAATAAACTTATAACCGTTTCCTACTCTTTTTTTTCCGAAAGCGGTAACGAGCTGATGCAGTACTGTAAACAGGACAGACATTAAGATATTGTAAGACATGTCAGCGTAAAAAGTTGATGTAAATCCGGATAGTCCTTATTTCAGATGCTTAAAAAACACACGACACTGCGTGTTTTCAAGTTTTTTTTTTTTTTAAACGTTATTCACTTAAAAATAACTTAAATACTCTTGCTTTAAAAACTTCACCACATATATAATGACTATAAAGTGATTACAAGATAAAAAAATAATCTGCAACCGCAAAGGAAACTATGTATAAACAATGTATAAAGTTGAGTATCATCTATTACCAAAAAAACAATGTTCATACATGTACTACCTATGGCAGACTGATAGATATATTTAAAACATGTTTTAAATGTGCCAGGTGTATCGCCAAAAGCCATATTTTACTTCAAAACATGTAAAAAAATCGACATGCAGGAGGGGAGCCCCTTCCCTCACCCACCTCCACTCACGCTAAATGCCACTATCCCTTAAAAAAATCTTGGGAAGGCCCTGGTCAAGTCAAGTCAAGACCAAAGTGAAAACGTATCCATATACAATTTACTAAGTATATTGATAGTTAATTAATTATTTCAATACAATATTATAGTTTTACACATACCGGTAAAGTTCATGTCAAGCCTAAGTCAATTTCAAGTCAAGTATAAGACAAGTCAAGTTTTTGTGAGTCAAATCATAAACAAGTTAAATGTAGCCTAGGGTTTGCGGTTGAATCAGTCAAATCAACTTAATCAAGTCTAGTCAAGTCAATAGTCAAACCAAGTCAAGTAAAGTCAACACTGAGAATTTATACTTTAATAATAATATATTGATCTGAAATTAACTAAATTCAGTACAATAGTCACAAAATTACAAAACAAAACGCTTTTACAAAATGTCAAGAAACGATAAAAGAAGACGAGCGTACTCGACAGACATTTTTGAAAAATATAAATTATTATTTTATGTAAAGTTTTAAATATTACATGAGGTTGTACATATGCAACCGACATTCTTGACACCGGAAACACAGGTATTTTTTTTTTGGCCTTAGGTAAAATGTAAGAATCTCATCTGTAGCCCCTTACCGTAGTCCTATATAAAGGTATAACCATTTTCTCTCTCCATTAAATGATTATCTGAACTGTAATATGAAACTCAATATCAATATTAAAATTTAAAACTGCAGATGTGATTCTTACTATTGCTACTGTTTCACCCAATGGCATTTTACAATCTATACCACTGAAACATACATTAATTGTCTGAAGAGTAAATAAGGATTGTTTCCTTTGCTGTGTATAATGAATTGTAATGAGTATGCAAGATGCAGTTTTAACATATTGGGAAATCGAAAGAATTCAGGACTTGTGTCCATTTCTTGGGATAAGTCACACTTTTTTTGGGACTAATCACTTTTGACAGGGTGACTAGTCCCGGACCAGTGCTCAAAAAATAGGATAGCCCGGGGCTCCTCGAAATCCATTCCGGGCCTGTCTCATTTTGCAGACGAGGAGCCCGTCGGGCCTGTCTTAAAAAAAAAAATAATAAAAAAATCCCCCAAAAAATCAGTTTTTCTGGATCTCAAGCTCAAGTTCCTCAAGACAAAATACTCCCATGTGTATTGTGAACTGTGAAAACAATTGCAATAAAGTAATTAAAATGTGTTATACACACATTGAAACAATAAGAAGTTCGAATATTTTGCCTGGCTTCGTGTCGGCAGTTTGTCACAACTTTGAGGTCGACAATTGTTGACATAAAACTCATTATTCTGCTATTAGGGTTGTGTTTTCTTTCCTTTGTGATAAGAAATACCGTTTTTGTCATTAAAAACACACTAATGCATGAAAAAAAATCGTTATTGATGGTATTTCGATAGAATGTTTGTGAAATGTTCGGGCCGTAAAAGTGCGGTGTCATAGTAGTTCGGATGGTACATAATTTCGGATATTTTTTTTTTTACATAATCAAATAAGAAAAACTGTCCTTTACAAATACATGTTGGTGGAAAGAAAAATATATATACTGTATATGTATAAATACATATATAAAGTATATTTCTATTCATTATTTAAGGTGTAAGGAGTTCCTGGAATCCTATTTTTAAATGAATTCTAGTCTAGGCTCCTAATTCTTTACTTGGAGAAAGTGGTGACAAAAAGAAAAAATATAGCCAGAGGAGGCTCTGATAGTCTCATAAAACCTGATTAAAAATTTGGCTCCAAGTTTAGCTCCAGTTTCACCAAGTTGGCTCTGATTATTATCGTTTGGCAAAAGTGCTAGTACTCTCCTTTGCATTGGTTATAAATTACTATGTAATATTCTATTCTAACATATTTTAAACGAAATGGTAAATAAGTCAGCTGACCAGGGAGCATAAAGTGGTAGCAATAAGAAAAAAATATTGTCCATGTTAAATCAGGGCCTGTCCATTTCAAATCAGGGCCTGTCCATTTCAAATCGGGGCCTGTCCATTTTCAGAAGCAACAAGCCCTGGGCCTGTCTCTTAAAATAATTTTCTTTGAGCACTGCTGGACTAGTGGCTAAAAAACATATTTGTACAGCCCTGACTGACATTTGACTTTTTTGACAAAGTGACAAAATAATTACTGAACGTAAGGTTACTTTATCATTATGTGAGGCTGTATGCGACCGACATTATTGAAGAGTGAAAAATAATAGATTTAATTACGATTAGGCCTAAATTAAAAGATTGTTTGCAGTTTGCGACCGACCCACGGCGAATCCGCCGACCCTAACAATTTTTTCAAGTTTCACCCCGCCCATAATGTGTTCATCGTCTCATCACATTTAGGAACTGGGTGGGGTGATCTGAAGAAACGCTCTACCAGGAGATAAAAACAACATGGGGGAGGGGTGTTACGGGGAAGAGGCAGCAAAATTCCGGCCTTGTAAGTTATAGCACAGGTATTCGATATTGTATGTTGTGTAGGAATAAAATACAAATATGTACCCCACCCATCGTTTTATTATACCCTATAGGCTCGTTTTATTATACCCTATAGGCTATCTGAGAGTTTAAAATACGTGTTGTCGTGCTTTTTATTCATACACAACATATAATTTCGAATTTCTGTGGTTATAGAAATGGATATATCCGCTGGAACTCTCTTAGAGGGATGAAGGGAACATAATATTTGGCTTACCTTGGTTAAGTTCCTGATCAATGTCGAAGTCCCCTCGAATAATTAAATTATCTTGCTGCTTGCAACCCGGTCGTGGAATTTCGACCACTGCAGAAAATGAATTCTCGCTCCATCCTGGCGAATCTCTGTCACATGCGCTCTCTCCCAGGCCCGGCGCGCCGTCAATGGCTTAAACAATTTGATCTATTGAGAACGTTCCGGCTAATTAATTAATTAATTTAGCTATACCCGAAGGAGTCTGGACTGAAAATAATAAAATGGCGCGCGAATGTGTCGTGTTTACTTCGTGTATAAATACGCGTTGCAGAATCTATGTTATTATTTGTAGTTAATAAAATATTTACATATTTTCTTTTTAATATCTATAAAAGATAAGTTTAAAATACGTCTTTAACACATAGTATATTCAATTATAAGTATAATATCGAATAAGTATGATTAGTGAAGATCTATTTCTTATGTGTATGTTGTACGGCTTTGAATATGTTATGACGTCACAAAGTAGGCGGAGCTTACACATTCGCACCGATGCTGCGTTCGTACCGACTGATATTTTATCGATTAAACACACATTTTAAGTATAAAAAAAAAAGAAACGTTTCATTATAGATTTGATAACAATTATATTGTGATAAAAACACAAAATGAAGCAATTTGAGCTAGATTTGACCGACTATAATGATGACCCCAAGGTACCCCGTTTCGCCATATAGGCAAAGATGCGACCTTGGGGTCTTAAAGATAAGACCGTGTCCACGTAATGGTAAATAAAGAAATCCCCGCCATGAACTATTCTCTAACCAACAAAGCAGCATTATAAGTAAAAGAGGCAATATAAGTAAAACACAAAGATGCTCGTGTTTAAATAAATAAAAAAAACAATTAATAGCCTAGACAGAAAAAAAGAAAGATATAAAATCGGACAGGGAAAGTAGCATTCAAAGTAATAAAAAATGCAAACGACATCACAAACACAAAAAGGTTAGCAATAGGGCTTCCGCATTGGAACGGTCAGTGGCCAAAAAGGCCACTGGGTGTTTTAACCAGGTTCTAGGGTGCACCAAACCTCACACTTACCCTATTTCATCCGGATTAAACGGGACAGTGTAAATAAAGAAATCCCCGCCATCAAATATTCTCTAACCAAAAGGCGATATAAGTAAAACACTTAGATGCTCGTGTATATATAAACACAAAACAAACCCAAAAGCCTAGAAAGCCACAATGAAGGTACTCGATGACTTGGCAGAAACCAGAGCAACAAGAGATTAAACCATTGAGGGCACAACAAGACAAGACCGCGGAGAAACATCAAACGCCACCGTCCTAATGGGCTTTAGGTAGTCGTCGTCATAGGTTCCACAGCCTGTCCGGTCATCTTACAATTAAAGAGAAAAGCGTAGTGGCGAACTGTAAAAGGGCTTACCACCAAGCATGCAGTACGTTGCAAAATGATAGGGTCATAACCTCTTTTGATAAACCTTTTAACAAGTTTAACAAAGATAGTATGAAAGTGATCTTGACAAATAACCTTACGAAGTTTGTAAATCACATCACCATAGAAGTCAGGTTGTGATAGTCCTTGTCGCAGAAGAGTCCTTAAATTGCTTTTATATTTGGAAAGAAGATCAGGGTTACGATAATAACATTTTGCAAAGGTTTTACGAAGTTTATGGTAACGGTAACCCTGATGGAGCAACGTTTTAGTTATACAAATATTACGAATATTAAAGTCCTCAACTCGAGTACAAGCTCTTGAAAAATTAATAAGTTGAGACACACAGACCCCATAAGAAGTTCCTCGGGGAACATCTAAGTGGGGATAATTAAAAATGTCAAAATTAAAATCATCTCTCTTGTCGTAGACTTTGCGAATAATTTCATCATTTTCAATATTGAGATCTAAATCAAGAAAAGAAGCGTTATTATTAGAAATATTAGCTTTGTTAAGCTGAAGTTCTTAAGGATAAATAGTATTAACCATAATTGGAAAGAAATGGTTGTCAGTGTTCAATATGTCATCCAGATACCGAGTGATTGTCATTTAAGGCTTCAATAACATCTGCCAGTTTGTTCTCTACGACACCATTTTATACTAAACTCTTCAATGTAGTGGGCGATCTGGGCACGACAGGCATTAAAATCAATAGTTGAAGGTAATCTATATTTAGGACTTGTCGAAAACAAATGCCGATTACGTTCATCAACAATATCAAAATTACCAGTGATTACATGACCTGCTGGAGCATAGCAAAATGTTGATGTGTTGCATTCACATTCCTTAGGTCTGGAGTGTTATGTACTCCATTAAGGTCAGAAACTATTTTGTTGTAATTGAAAATAATATTTCTAATAGGCTTATTATACTTATAACAAATTACAGGACTTTCGACATTTTTGAATATTTTGGCATAGAATCAACAACATGAGTATCTCAAAAAAACTAGGCATGTCAATGAAATCAATACCTTTATTAATATATAGTAGTTTTAGAAAATGCCTGAAGTCGAACAGAAAATGTAGCCTCCACAGAACACAGCTAACCAGAAAAACGCATTAAAACAAACAGCAATTACAAAGTTATCAAGACCACCTGAGAATCTTCGCAATGATAAAAAAGTATCCACTCGCAAATGCCGATTGAAGATGTTTCAAGTATCCTTATGTAGGTCTATATACAAACATGGCAAATCTCCAAATACAAATCTTAAACCCTAGGATCGCGCCATCTCTGAAACCCAGGGACTTCAAATGTAGTCACGTGGTTTGGTAGGAATCGTTGTTTACATCGATGGTAAAAATGTGTGAATATTGTGTGTTTTTTGAAATGGGGAGGGAGGAGGGGGATTAGGGGTGGGGGGGGGGGGGTGCGGGTGTCCGACCAAAGTTGACGTTTCAAAGGGAATTCCTCACGGGTGTATGTCTCACGCCAAGTGTTTCAAGTGTGTCCCTGTTTTGTGAATTTATTTGGTTATGCATTATGCACTTAGGTTTAGATTTAATTTTTATTTATAAAGCCAAGTTGCAGAATATGCAAGTATATTTCTGTCTGTCTATAGGTTAACGATTTTACCAGGAAAACAATATCATGCCGCAAAAACGTTTTCAGCCCGAGGGCTTTCTTCAGTTACTATAAAATCTTCAACCTATTCCTTTTATAGCGTTTTTAGTTCAATATATTATTTATAATGATTTCAAAATCATTGCCATATGGATTGGATTTTTCGTATCTTTGTAACTCATGTACCAAGGTGGTAGTTACATTTGCTGACTGTATACTCTAGTAATGTCACTTTCTTGTGCATATTATTAGCAAGAGAAATATTTAATGTGTCGTTTATACGGAACTAAATCCCGTTTCTATACGTTTCTATACGTTTTAGATCTGGTTTGGTACTGTCAGTCGGGGTTAGTACCCGTTTTTCCGGGGTTCGTACTCGTTTATTATCGCTATTCACGGGGTTTGTACTCGATTTTCATTAAACAGAATAGCTTCTAACAGTATATATGTGTACTTCAGTAATACGTGCTTAATCTGGTTTTTACCAAATTGTTCCCAATGAATTATTCAGAATGAATAAGCATTAGGTCAATAAATATTATTTGATAACTATTGTGTTAGTTGTATTTGCCAAAAAGTAGAAGAGTACCTAATAAATTAGGAACCAACAGTCTGAATGAAAACATTCGACTGAGGCAGGATATTGTTTTCCTGGTAAAATCGTTAACCTATATACAGTGCGTATAGACAGTGCATTGTCTGTTATTGGCTATATAAATAAAAATTGAATATAAACCTAAGTGTGCATAATGCATAACCAAATAAATTCACAAAACAGGGGCACACGTAAAACACTGGGTGTGAGACATACACCCGTGAGGAATTCCCTAACTAGGCATGGGACCCTTACGGGACATTTTGAAACGTCAATTCTGGTCCCCCCCCCACCCCCATAACAGGCAGTCGAATGTTTTCATTCTGACTGTTGGTTCCTAACTCTTCTACTTTTTGGCAAATACAACTAAAACAATAGTTATCAAATACTATTTATTGACCTAAAACCCAAATTAAGCACGTATTTTTGAAGTACAAATAGATACTGTTAGAATCTATTCTGTTTAATGAAAATCGGGTACAGACCCCGTGAATAGCGATAATAAACGGGTACGAACCCCGGAAAAAAGGGTACTAACCCCGACTGACAGTAATATATGCACTTCCAAAATAACACTACTACTTCAAACATTATATTGATAAACATTTAAACAGCTGACTTAATATAGTCTGGTACCAACCCAGCGTCAGCTTGCCTATTTAATATAGGTTATTCTTAGGAAAACAAATAATAAATATAAAGGAGAGGCAATTTACTTTAATGTGGTGTAAAGGCTGACTTACTATAGTCTGGTACCAACCCAGCGTCAGTCTTGCCTTTTTAGTATGGGCTATATTTAGGAAATGAAACAGTAACTAGAAAGAAGAGAAAATTAATCGTAATGTGAGTACACGGCTGACTTAATATAGTCTGGTACTAACCCAGTGTCAAGCCATATATAACGTAATTGTGATGGGATTACGATTGACAATTCAATCTGGTACCAACCCAGATCTCAAAGAAACGGGATTTAGTTCCGTATAAACGACACATTAAATATTTCTCTTGCTAATAATATGCACAAGAAAGTGACAGTATTAGAGTAAACAGTCAGCAAAATGTAACTACCACCTTGGTACGTGAGTTACAAAGATACGAAAAATCCAATCCATATGACAATGATTTTTAAATCAATATAAATAATATATTGAACTAAAAACGCTTTAAAAGGAATAGGTTGAAGATTTTATAGCAACTGATGAAGGCCCTCGGGCTGAAAACGTTTTTGCGGCATTATATTGTTTTCCTGGTAAGATCGTTAACATATATACAGTGTGTATAGACAGACAGAAATATACTTGCATTGTCTGTTATTTGGCTATATAAATAAAAATTAAATATAAACCTAAGTGTGCTAAATGCATAATCAAATAAATTCACCAAACAGGGGCACACGTAAAACACTGGGTGTGAGACATACACCCGTGAGGAATTCCCTAACTAGGCATTGGACCCTTATGAGACATTTTGAAACGCCAACTTTGATTGGACACCTGCACCCCCATACCCCCCATAACAATTTTGACATTATGGATATAGTTTATATCAGCTATTATGTAACGTTTTTGTCTATCCATAGTCAAACGTCTCTTTCGATAAAAAGCAACATTTAGTACAACTTTTTTCGAACATGTGCAAAGTTAATATGTGAGCTAGTTAGTATAACACGACCACTGATACCGCCCTTTGTCCTGGTGCATTGGAGCGTGAGCAGAAAGGTAATTCGTCCAATAAAAAAATCTACGGAAACGTATTAGGGCCAATATATGAAGATAATCACTGTAACAACTGGAATTTGTATGGAAGATCAAATGTGCCTTTCCATATTGTGATTATTGATTGATTGCGTATAACGAAATACACACAAACTATCCATATCTCATCAAGATGGGTATCGATCTAGCATTATATTGTGAGCGTATTGGTCTTCATATTGACATTCAATCACAGTCATCTAAAACAGGCATTCAATCACAGACATCTATAACTGGCATTCAATCACAGTCATATAAAACAGGCATTCAATCACAGATATGTAAAACATGCATCAATGACAGTCATCTAAAACATGCCTTCAATCACAGTCATCTAAAACAGGCATTCAATCACAGTCATCTAAATCAGGTATTTAATCACAGTCATCTAAAGCAGGCATTCAATCACAATCATTTAAATCAGACATTCAATTACAGTCATCTAAATCAGGCATTCAATCACAGTCATCTAAATCAGGCATTCAATCCCAGTCATCTAAATCAGGCATTCAATCACAGTCATCTAAATCAGGCATTCAATCACAGTTGTCTAAATCAGGCATTCAATCACAGTCGTCTAAATCAGGCATTCAATCACAGTCGTCTAAATCAGGCATTCAATCACAGTCATCTAAATCAGGCATTCAATCACAGTCATCTAAATCAGACATTCAATCACAGTCATCTAAATCAGACATTCAATCACAATCATCTAAATCAGGCATTTAATCACAGTCATCTAAAACAGGCATTCAATCACAGTCATCTAAAACAGGCATTCAATCACAGTCATCAAAAACAGGCATTCAAAAAACAACATGGATACATAGAAGCAAAGTATGCAAAACAACAAACATAAAAGGGTTGACAATAGGGTACCCTTCTTTTGCCACTGACCGTTCGAAGGCGGTAGCTCTATTGTCAACCCGTGTGTGTGTGTGTGTCTTATTTGGCCTTTTATTCATCTTTAAAGTTGTTCTTTGCTTCTGTGTTTGACTGTCGTCCCTGAATGCTAATTTTCCTGTTTGATTTTTATATTTATATATTAGAATTTTCAATGGCAGAACTGCCACTGGTGTTTTAAACCAGATTCTAGGGTCACCGAACCGCTTCTTACCATATTGTCACTGTCACAAAATTATCACGAGTAGAGCGTATTGGTCGTACACAGCTCTTGAAAGCACATGTCAGTCACACGCTAATCCATTGTTCAGTTGAAACCAATTCACAATGTCCATGATATATTCAGGTAACACGGAAAAGCATGCAATTTTAAGTGGCCGCCAGAGGGCGTCCGGAAGGGCCGTCTAATACGTTTAATTTTGTGCTAAACGATAAATAAATAATCGTTAGGCTATATCCTCTAACAAAATAGCAGCATTATTAGGTTCTTTAAGTACACACACATATATAAAAAAGCATAGGAATAAATATTGATAAAGGTGATCCTTTGGAAGCATCAAACACAATTAAGTGAATAAAGCAGCAGACTCGGTTTTATTGAGTCTGTTCGTGAGAAGTAATGAAAGAAGCAAAACCTCTCACGCCCCCTAGCACCGGCTTAAGCGGTATTCTACTTCAAAGCCACCTATATTGGACTCGTTGGTCCCAAAGGACCAGTAAAAATAACACTACTGATTCGTAGCACGGGGAGACCTTTTACAGTCGCCAAAAAGTAAGTACTCAATGACTTCTATGACAATATTGAAGATAAACTATACATATACCATCCTTTTCAGGATTTTTCTATAAGTCATTATAGTGTTTGTTGCACTTTATTGGATCATCGAACAGTCAAAATGAAAAGCATAAAAACAGTTAGAACCAATGGGTATACCGACGAATTAGGTATAAACAATAACTCTAGTAAATTTTTAGTAATTAACACGCTCGTACATTTGTACAGGTTCAAACTGTTGTCTCTCTTGCAGCATTATTTTTCAATTAGCTCTCCTTTGTATTACAAGGGCCCGTATTGATAAAAAGAAAAATAAGTTTAAAATGAAATGCAGCTTTCACAGAACCCGGTAAACCCAAAACACGCAAAAAGACAAACATGAATGGCAATGTTAATTAGGAATAAAGGCATATGACGTCACAAACACAAAAAGTGTTGACAAGATGGCTACCGCCTTGGAACGGTCAGTGGCAAAAGAAGGCTGCTGGTTGTTTAAACCAGGTGCTATGGTGCACCAAACCTCACACTTACCATACTGTCATCCCAATAAAACTGGACAGTGTAAATAAAGAAATCCCCGCCATGAACTATTCTCTAATCAACAAGGCAGCATTAGTAGGCAATATAAGTAAAACACAAATATGCTCATGTATATATAAATACAAAAAAAAAGTCTAGAAAGCCACAAAGAAGGTACTCAGTGACTAGGTAGAATCCGGAGCAGCAAGAGTATACACGATTGAGGGCACGACAAGACAAGATTGCAGACAAACATCAAACGTCACCGTGGTTTTAGACCTTAGGTAGACGTCGTCATAGGGTCCACAACCTGTCCGGTCATCGCACAATTGAAGAGGAAAGCATAGTGGCGAACTGTAAATGTGTCCACCACCAAGCATTCAGTGCGTTGCAAAATGACAGTGCCATAACCACTTTTGATAAACCTTTTAACAAGTCCAACAAAGATAGTATGAAAATGATCATGATCAAATGATCTTACGAAGTTTGTAACTCATATCACCACATAAGTCAGGTTGTGATAGTCCTTGCCACAGAAGAGTTCTTAAATTACTTTTATATTTGGAAAGAAGATCAGGGTTACGCTAATAAAATGTGGCAAAGATTTTACGAAGTTTATGGTAACGGTAGCCCTGATGGAGTAGATTTTTAGTTATACAACGATTACGAATATTAAAGTTCTCATCTCGAGTTCAAGCTCTAGAAAAACGAATAAGTTGAGACACATAGACCTTATAAGATGTTGCTCGGGGAACATCCCCATCTAAATGGGGGATAATTAACAATATCAAAATTAAAATCATTTCTCTTGTCATAGATTTTGCTAATTAATTCACCATTTTCAATAGAGGGATGTAAATCGAGAAAGGAAGCGTTAGTATCAGAAATATTGGCTTTGTTAAGCTGAAGTTGAAGTTCTTTAGGATAATTATATATCATTAACCATAGTAGAAAATAAAGGGTTCCAATGTTCAATATGTCATCCAGAGATCGAGAGGTTCCATTAAAGGCTTCAATAACATCTGTCTGTGGATATGGTGAAAGACTCAACATGAAATCTCTTTCATAGAAATATAAAAACTAATCTGCGACAAGAGGTGCACATTTCGTACCCATAGGGATACCAACAATTTGTCTATAAACGGTAGTTCCATACCTGCCGAAAATATTATCTATTACAAACCATCTATTTTAAGATGAATACGTAGCTGTAGGTTTTATTTATCAATAATCTTATTAACAATATTAAATCGATAGAAAAAGGTGTTTAAAAAACTGATAAAATTTGACTTAAGTGTGCCCTCTGGTGAATATCAGTATAACAAGAAATTTTAATTTCTCTATCTTTATAAAGATTAACATATTACTAGGTAGTTTCTGGAAAAATAATGATGTGTTGGTGATTTAACTTTTTAGCAATATTAATCTTTATTAATACACCCACAGAGCCCAAAGTGGGGTTTTAAATTTGGAAACAAATTGGGTATGACTTTAGAAATCACCTATATTTTAGAGAAAAAAAGAAGCAAATTAAAAAATGTTATGGAAAGCTAAACAGTTATCAATACAAAAGTAAGAAAACCCTTAAAATGATAAAAATAGGAGAAATAATCTATAATTATCGAACCTACATTAATGTGTGGGGTTCATGATTGTGAACATGTATACCAAGTATCAAGGAAGTGTATGACTAATGATTTTGGAACATATTTCCACTTTTTACAACATCCAAATACGCGTTGCGCGAAAATATGCGCAGATCACGCTAAATCGTCACCAGAGGGCACCCTTAAGTTACGATATTGCTAAGAAGCTTTACGAATACGGACCAAGGTTGTTTATGGTGTACACAAAAAGGGTATGAACGGAGAAATGTGACAAACGTATGAATGGACATTGATGTGCATTACAAATTGTATCAAGAATGTCTCGAGACTTTAAAGTAGCTATCCCGCGAACAACAGTCATACTTTACAACACCTATATACCGTTTTTTAACCTACTGACGATGACGTATATACATGTATTATATATAAATTACATATTTAGAGAATCAAAAATCTATAGAAAAGGATTTAAGCAGCTAGGAGGAATTACAAAACTGAAGCTTCAAATTAAGAGTTACCAACTGATAATTCATTTTACATATATTTAATCGCGGGTATTTAAAGTACCCGTGAATAAATCTATACATTTAATCATCATATATACATTATTTTATAACCTAAACACCTGGATAGGTTTTGGATAACCGATTTTGTAGTGTAATATTGCCGTTATTTGACGTGTTAGTTCCTTTATATCGACAACGATACATTTATGACAGTCTTTATCAGTTGTATTACAATATGTTTTACATGGTATGTCTATTAATAATTGAATTTTCTAATTTCAAATAGGCGCTCCATTGCACAATTGTATGTCTTATCACTATGTAACAGGTGATATAAATATATAATGACCCAATGTCACAGTGGTAATTTGCTTTGAAATAAATATCCTAATGCAGCTCTTATACCAAACGTCTGCTTGCCGACACTTATTCTGGAAGTTCTCCCTGAATCTGCGAAGAAGGAAAGGATCCAAAACTGCAGAAGTAAATTTCAGTGTAACATTTCTGCTAGGGAATATTGCACAATGCGAGTAATAGTGATAACAAACTGGGTGTGTTGTTTTATATTAACAGTTTTGCTACAGAATAGTCATGCGTTCAATTTGGAACAATTCAAAATCACGCATTCCAAAAAGTGTTCTTCAACAGAGACGATGTTTCGAATTTTGTACGAAAAGCCGTTGAGCGTGTGTGTTTTTGAATGCGATATACGACCAAAGTGTGCCGCCATTAACTACAGAAAACGACGTCTTCAATGTGAACTACTAGAAGGGGGTAATTCAACTTCATTTGTACCGAATTCGGACCAAACTGGACCATGCGTTTATATTCATAAGCGAAATATTTCCTTAAACGCCGTAAGTAATTTTATATCAATAAGTGAACGTGACGTTAATACTATTGTATTGCTGATATGTTACAATATTTGTTTTAAACATCACATTATTACTAGCAACATATGCAAATGGATTGAACTACAAGTAATTACAACATTAGATGTTCTCTCCATAAACGCAACTTGGAAATTTCCGTTATATATTTTTATATACTGCACACTTAAAATCAACGTTGTATTCCAGAGAAGGACAGGATGTTTCATAAAAAAGGGTTGCATTTAGTTAGAGAAAAAACAAACTGTGTTGTTTAATTACTTTTAATTACAGTACACTTTGTAACATGAAAATCATAAATGTTGCGCTTTGAGCCATTTCAGTACTGTATTTAATGTAAAGAGATTGTAAAATTGTACATCCTCAGCTTGAACCAAACGCGTATTGTAACAATAATGAAATGTTGAAAGGATAACATTTGGTGTGTTATATGTGTTTTTTCCCCGAAAGGATTGGACTAATGTAGCCATGTACCATTCGATTAGCATTATTTAATTTGCTTATTTGATTTACAATGCGGACCAACGGTGCCGTGGTGTTTGGATGTTTCCATGTGTAAGAACAAATAAAAATAGGACAACAAATCAATTTACATATTTAAAGATAAATACAAACGACGATATGGGATTATTATTATATTTTTGACATAATTTTGCACTCTTAATTATGATAGAAATAAATGTTATGTAAACCGGATTTTTTAAGAAAATAAGCAAAATCATGATTTGTTTAATTAGTTATAATCAAATTTTCCAGAGCGGGAAATCGAACCTGGGCCACAGTAAGAGCTTGTAAAGCTCAAACAAATGACGCATACTATTGATGCAATTAGTATGTGATCATTACTGAAAACTTAATTCATATTAATAGGAGACTACCCTTATTGCCTAAACTAATTCTGACGCTAACCCTAAAAAGACTGCCCGACAGCGGTTTTTTAGTTAATGACCGTAACCCTTGTCACTTATGTACTGTTTGTTAGCTACCGAGGACAAGAGAAATCCGGGCGAATACTGTATCCTCGATATTTTCGTTTTATTTTCGGAAATAAAAATGAAAACTATCAATATATTAAAAATAATAGATGTGTGAGGTGTTTGTTTCTGAAAATGTTTATACAGACATCAATCGTGTTCTACGGCCTCCTCCCCTATCAAGATCGAGCTATTAATGCTGCCATCCGCAGTATATAGTATATAAAGTATATAAAAGACAAAGCCTAAACATGCCTCTTTTGGGATCTCGGCTGAAATGTTAAATTCTTCAAATTAAAAATGATGCAGAGCTATTGCAAACGAGATACGAAGTACGGGTTATATTAGGCATTACAAATAACAAAAAGTGAATAGTAGTCATATTTATCTTTGTCAAGAAGGTAATTTCGTGATGTTGATTATAACAGAAAGCCGTAAAACAGAGGCTGTATAAACTGCCTATTTTGAGATGTTGGCTGCAATTTTAACTTTTCGAATGTAACGCGTTTACGATCGAATTACCTGTATCGATAAAATAGTAAAGGTCGGCGTTCTAGCGCGACAACATAAATCGATAAACTAGAGCGTTTATGAAACCGTGTCTCCCCCATGTATTCTTTACTCCCTGGCATTGATAAGAGTATGCTTGGTCCTCTACATATCGGTGTACTTGTCATAAAATGCATCCAGGTGAAAGCGGAAATATAACATTTTAAAACTATGTATGATAGGATGATAATATAATCTATCATCTTTCAATATCATCAACAAATTTCAAATGTTAAACGTTAAAGTGTTTGCATTGTAAAATTATCACCGTAAATAGGTCACTTCACGTCTGGCAAACTCCTGGTTACTTCCCCTTTCTGTTACAGTAATCACAGCCACCAAACAAATTTATAGCTGAAATCCAGCTAAGTTTAATGTTTTGCTTAAATATATTTAGGTCAACATTTCAACTTACTTCGTTCATTATATAGGAATATAGTGTGAAAAACGGTATCAGATTATACAAATAAATTATTTATAAAACAAATCAATTTTAGCGAATATGCTCACCTGTTTCTTGGTTACATATAAACAAAAATGTATTCCGTTGAGAACATTACAGAAGGTGTGCGTAACTTTAACGAAGAGATTACACGCAAACCAAAACAGGTTGAATGTTTTCAACATCTTCTCGAAGGTGATAATGTTATAGCCAATCCTGTTGGTTACGGCAAGAGTTTACTGTACCAAACATTACCTAGTGTATCGCCATTTTTTGTATCACATGGCCTCAGCTATCGTCACTTTATTTGTGTGGTGGCAGGGATTATTGGCTACAATATCACTGCTCAGAGGTTGCAAGTCTGGTACAAAAAACAAAGATGGCGGTATACCGGTGTATAGGTATAATAAATCACCTGGCATGTTTTTATGCTAGCACCGGAATGTTGGTCATTTTTGGGAACAGGTGCCTCGATTTATTACGAAGCAAGATGGACAAGCTTAAAATTAGCAGACGAATTTGATCAATGTTGAGACAGGCATGCTATTTCTTTCTGAAAAAGAGAGTAAAATGAGAAAAAAATAAGAGGTATTTGTTTTGTTGCTTTTAAAATGCAAAATATTCCATGATTTTGATATATTTCTATGTTGACACATAACGGCAATCTAGGTCAAAAGATGTCCATACAAATGACATGACAAAATGACCCCTAGTGGCCTACTTTGCCACTGACCGTTCCAAAGCGGTACCCCTATTGACAACCCTTTTGAGTTTGTGATGTCGTTTGCATTTATTATTTATTTTGCCTTCTTGTTTGTCTGTTTGCGTGTTTGTTTCTGTGTTTTGTGGTTGACTGTCCTCCATGAATGCTACTTTCCCTGTCCGATATTTTTATATTTCTTTATGAACAAACATTGCATCATGGGAATGGGATATACAAAATACCCCGGTATTAAGCGTCCACCGGCCAACAGGGGAATCACCATACTTTGTAAAAGCTGTTTAGCTTGCTTCGTAACTAGTGAAATATGAAGGTTTTAGTAATATAAACCTAAATTATTGCCGTAATATATTATGTTACGTCCTGGTAAGTCCTGGTATATACAAAGGACAAGTTCTCATTAGGCACTTCCGTGGTCAGGGTAGTACAGGCACTGTGTCGAATACTGTCTCGCCTCTCACCACTGCGAGTCCGTGGTCGGGATAATACAGGCACTGCGTCGAAAACTGTCTCGCCTCTCACCACTGCGAGTCCGAATTCCACCGGGAGCTCGACTTGTCATGTGTCTATTCTTACGGATGGCAGGAGGTATACAGTACTGGTTCTAACCTAGAAACATGGGTGATCTGCCACTACTACAAGATTATATACCATCATATATGGCCTGACATGTGCTAAAATGATGTAAAACACCATTAACAATGTTATCTTTAAAATAATGGAATATTTCGTTGTTTTAGTCAGAGCACTGTGGAAATAACTGCATGAGTGGCGAGGTTTGTGACACAGACTCGGGACAATGCACTATATTAGGTAAGATCTTGTATAGAGACATATAATAAATTATAACTGCCCCCGAAAAGAGATATAACGTTGCATACTCTAATGGTATGAAATATATGCATATGATACATATTTTTGTTATTCTTCTTCTTTTTCTTCTCTATGGATTACTAATAGAATGTACTCAGTCCAGCTTGACTGCTCATGTTCGTGTAAAATACATCAGTCATAGATATTTACAGTTTAAATCTTTAAAATAATAAACACTGTGTACTATGCTGTCTCATACAAGGAATGACTGAATCCCTTTAAATCGGACGAATGTGTGGATATATAACAACTGCATTTAAAACAACATGAGTAAAAGGTGTTATCGATATGGAACAGTCAGTAGACGATATTGCCGAGTGGTTAGCTTAAATAGATTAAAGTATATACAACCTCGACAGTATCCTGCATTCAGTGCTCAAATCGACAAGACCGTGTGAATAAAAGTACATCCCGTCAAAAGGAAATCTCTAACAATAAAGTCATCATCCAGAAAAAATTAAAACGAACAAGAGTGTCATACAAAGGCATTGTGAAAAGCAGATGGAACAAAATCGATATAACATGTAGCACTCAAAGATCATATCCAACCAGAAACATGCATAGAAACAAAGTCGATATAACATGTAGCACTCAAAGATCATATCCAACCAGAAACATGCATAGAAACAAATTCGATATAACATATAGCACTCAAAGATCATATCCAACCAGAAACACGCATAGAAATAAACAACAATTACACGGATAAATAAAAGGCAAAGTACGTCACATCACAAACATAAAACGGGGATACCAAAAGGGCTGTATCCTTGAACGGGCAGTGGCATATGTCGAACATAACGTGTAGCATTCTAAGACGTTATTGACTCAGAAACTCGCATAGAAACAACCGATGTATCTTGGTTACCTGGGATTAGTATAATGTCTACTGGGTATTCATTTGCTATGTATCTTGGTTACCTGGGATTAGTATAATGTCTACTGGGTATTCATTTGCTATGTATCTGGGTTACCTAGGATTAGTATAATGTCTACTGGGTATTCGTTCGCTATGTATCTTGGTTACTTGGGATTAGTATAATGTCTACTGGGTATTCATTCGATATATATCTTGATTACCTGGAGTTAGCATAATATCTACATATTATGCGTTATGTTTCGTTGTTACCTGTTAGTATAAAGTCTACTTGGTATGCATTCACTACCTGGTGTTATTACAGTGTTCATTTGGTATTCCTTTGCTATGCAGCTTGGATATATGGAGTTAGTATAGTGTCTACCTGGTATTGATTTGCTATATATCTTGGTTAACTGGAGTTAGTATAATGTCTAGCTGGTATTCATTCGCTCTGTATATTGGTTACCTGTAGTTAGTGTAATGTCTACTAGGTATTCATTCGATATGCATCTTGGTTACCTGGAGTTAGTATATTGTCTACTTGGTATTGTTTCGCTATGATCTTGGTTACCTGGAGTTAATATAATGTCAACTTGGTATTCATTCGCTATCTACCTTGGTTACCTGGAGTTAGTATAATGTATACAGAGTATTCATTCCCTATGTATCTTGGTTACCAGGGATTAGCAAATTGCCTAGTAGGTATTCATTCGCTTTGTATCTTGGTTACCTTGGATTAGTATAATGTCTAATGGGTATTCAGTCGCTATGTATCTTGGTTACCTGGGATTAGTATAACTTCTACCGGGTATTCATTCGCTATGTATCTTGGTTACTTGCAGTTAGTATTATGCCTGCCTGGTATTCATTCGCTATGTATCTTGGTTTCCTCGAGTTAGCATAATGTCTCCTGGGTATTCAATCGCTATGTATCTTGGTTACCTGGCATTTGTTTAATTTCTACTGGGTATTCATTCGCTATGTATCTTGGATACATGGAGTTAGTATAATGTCTACTGGGTATTCATTCGTTATGTATCTTGCTTACCTGGAGTTAGTCTAATGTCTATTTGGTATTCAGTATTATGTCTACCTGGTATTCATTCGCTGTGTATATTGGGTAGCTGGAGTTAGTATAAAGTTTACTTGGCATTCATTTGCTATGCATCATGATTACCTGGAGGTAGTATAAAGTATACTTGGAATTGATTCGCTATGTATCTTGGTTACTTGGAGTTAGTACAGTGTCTACTTGGTATTCAATCTCTATGAATTTTGTTTACATTGAGTTAGTATAATGTCTACGTGGTATTCATTTGCTATACATCTTAATTATCTGGAGTTATTACAGTGTCTACCTGGTATTCATTCTCTGTGTATATTGGTTACCAGGAGTTAGTATAATGTCTACTTCGTATTCATTCGCTATGTATTTTGGTTACCTGTTAGTACTATGTCTACTTGTATTCATTCGATATGTATCTTGGTTACCTCGGGTTATCATTGTGTCTGCTTGGTATTTCTTCGCTATGTATCTTTGTTACCTGGAGTTAGCATAATGCCTACCTGGTATTCATTCGCTATGTATCGTGGTTACCTGTTAGTATTATGTCTACTTGGTATTCATTCGATATGTATGTTGGTTACCTGGAGTTACTATAGTGTCTATTTGGTATTCATTCACTACCTGGAGTTAATACAGTGTCTACATGGTATTCTTTCGCAATGTATTTAGTTACCTGGGGTTAGTATAGTGTCTATTTGGTATTCATTCACTACCTGGAGTTAGTACAGTGTCTACGCGGTATTCTTTCGATATGTATCTTGGTTACCTGGAGTTAGTACAGTGTCTACCTGGTATTGATGTGCTATGTATCTTGGTTACCTTGAGTTAGTATAATGTCTAGCTGGTATTCTTTTGCTCTGTATATTGGTTACCTTGAGTTAGTATGTCTTGGTATTCATTCACTATGCATCTTGGTTACCTGTAGTTTGTATTTTGTCGCTATGCATCTTGATTTCCTGGAGTTAATATAATGTCTACTTTGTATACATTCGCTATGTGTCTTGGTTACCTGGAATTAGTATAGTGCCTACTTGGTATTCATTCGCTATGCATTTTGGTTACCTTGAGTTTGTATAATATCTACATGGTATTTATTCTTTATTAATTTTGTTACCATGAGTGAGTATACAGTTTACTTTGTATTCATTCTCAAATCTTAGTTGCCAGGAGTTAGTTTCATGGCTGTTTGATATAAATTAGCTAAGTACCATTGTTACCTATAGTTAGTATTATGTCTACTTGGTATTTATTTACTATGCAAATTGGTTACCTGGAGTTAGTATAGATTAGTATCATGTCTACTTGGTGTGCAATCGCTATATATCATGGTAACCTGGAGTTAGTATAAAGTCTACCTGGTATTCATTCACTATGTATTTTGGTTACCTGGAGTTAGTATTATGTCTGTTTGGTATTCATTCTCTATGTATCTTGGTTATATGGAGTTAGTTTAATGTCTATTTGGTATTCATTCACTATGGTTCTTGGTTACCTAGAGTTAGTATAGTGTCCTTTTGGTATTCATTTGCTATGTATCTTGGTTACCTGGAGATACTATAATGTCCACTTGGTATTCATTCGCTCTGCATCTTGTTTACCTTGAGGTAGTTTAATTTGTACTTGGTATATATTAGCTTAGTATCATGGTTACCTATAGTTAGTATAATGTCTACTTGGTATTCATTCGCTATGCATCTTGGTTACCTGCATTTAGTATAGTGTCTACCTGGTATTCATTCGATATGCATTTTGGTTACCTTGAGCTTGGCCATGATCACTTTCATACTATCTTTGTTAAACTTGGCCATGATCACTTTCATACTATCTTTGTTAAACTTGGTGGTGGACCCTTTTACAGTTCGCCACTATGCTTTCCTCTTTGATTGTAGGATGACCTGACAGGCTGTGGACCCTACGATGACGCCTACCTAAAGCCCATTGGGACGGTGGCATTTGATGTTTGTCTATGATCTTTCTTGTCGTGCCCTTAATGGTTTATTCTCTTACTGCTCTGGCTTCTGCCAAGTCATTGAGTACCTTCATTGTGGCTTTCTAGGCTATTGTTTTTTTTGTATTATATTTGCACGAGCATATTTGTGTTTTACTTATATTGCCTATTGGTGCTGCCTTGTTGGTTAGAGATTAGATCATGGCGGAGATTTCTTTATTTACACTGTCCTGTTATAATGGAATGCCAGTAGGGTAAGTGTGAGGTTTTGTGCACCCTACAACCGGTTTAAACCCCAGTGGCCTACTTTGCCACTGACCGTTCCAAGGCCGTAGTCCTATTGTCAACCCGTTTGTGTTTGTGATGTCTTTACCTTTATTATTACTTTTGCCTTCTTGTTTGTCTGCTTACATGTTTGTTTCTGTGTTTTGTGGTTGACTGTCCTCCTTGAATGCTACTTTCCCTGTCCGATCTTTTTATATTTCTTTAGTATAATGTTTACTTGTTATTCGTTCAATGTGTATTTTGGTTACCTGGAGTTAGTATAATGTCTACTTGGTATATATTAGCTAGGTATCTTGGTTGCATATAGTTAGTATTATGTCTACTTAGTATTCATTCGATATGTATCTTGGTTACCTGGCGTTAGTATTATGTCTACTTGGTATTCATTCACTATGCATATTGGTTACCTGGAGTGAGCATATTGTTTTACTTTTTATTCTTTCGCTATGTATCTTAGTTACCTGGAGTTAGTGTAATGTCTACTTGGTATTCATTCGCTATGTAATTGTGTTAACTGGAGTTAGTATAATGTCTACTTGGTATCGTTCACCTGAAGTTAATATTCTGCTTTCTTGTTATAAATACTTTATGTATCTTGGTTACCTGGAGTTAGTATATTGTCTACTTGATATGCAATGATAACCTGGAGTTAGTGTAATGTCCACTTGGTATTCATTCGCTACTATGCATCTTGGTTAATTGCAATAAGTATAATGTCTATTTGGTATTCATTCGCTATGTATCTTGATTATCTGGAGTTAGTATAGTGTCTTTTTGGTATTCATTCGCTATGTATCTTGGTAACCTGGAGGTACTATAATGTCTACTTGGTATTCATTCGCTCTGTATCTTGTTTACCTTGAGTTAGTGTAATGTGTGCTTGGTATACATTAGCTAAGTATACTGGTTACCTATAGTTAGTATAATGTCTATTTGGTATTCCTTCGTTATGTAGCTTAGTTACCTGAATTTAATATAGTGTCTACTTGTTATTCATTTGCTATGCATCTTGGTTAGCTGGAGTTAGTATAATGTCTACGTGGTATTCATTCGCTATATCTTGGTTACCTGGAGTGAGTTGAAAGACTGATTGGTATACATTAGCTAAGTATATTGGTTGCATATAGATAGTATTATTTCTACTTGGTATTCATTCGATAGTATCTTGGTTACCTAAATTTAGTATTATGTCTACTTGGTATTCATTCGTTATGCATATTTTGTTACCTTGAATTAGTATAATATATACTTGGTATTCATTCACTGTACTTGGTATTCATATGCTATGCATCTTGGTTAACTGCAATTAATATAATGTCTACTTGGTATTCATTCGCTCTCTATATTGTTTACCTGGAGTTAGTATAATGTATAATTGCTATTCATTCACTACGTATCTTGTATACCTGGAGTCAGTATAAAGTCTAAATGGTAATCATTCTCTATGTATCTTGGTTACCTGGATTTAGTATAATGTCTGCTTGGTATTCATTCGTTATGTATCTCGGTTACCTGGAGTTAGTATAATGTCTACCTGGTATTCATTCTCTATGTAGCTCGGTAATCTGGAGTTGGTATAATATATACTTGGTATTCATTGGCTATGTATCTTGGTTACCTGGAGATAGTATAATGTCTACCTGGTATTCATTCTATATATATCTTGGTTACCTGGATTTAGTATTATGACTGCCTGGTATTCATTCGTTCTGTATCTTGGTTAGCCTGAGTTACTATAGTGTCTGCTTAAAATCCATTCGCTATGTATTTTTGTTACCTGGAGTTAGTGTAATGTCTACTTGGTATTGATTCGCTTCCTGGAGTTAGAACGGTGTCAACTTGGTATGCATTCGCTATGTGTCTTGGTAACATGTGGTTAGTATAGTGTCTACCTGGTATTCATTTGTTATGTATCGTTGTTACCAGGAGTTAGTATAATGCCTGCCTGGTATTCATTTGTTATGTATCGTTGTTACCAGGAGTTAGTATAATGCCTGCCTGGTATTCATTTGTTATGTATCGTTGTTACCAGGAGTTAGTATAATGCCTGCCTGGTATTCATTCTGTCTGTATCTCGGTTACCTGGAGTTAGTATAATGCCTGCCTGGTATTCATTTGTTATGTATCGTTGTTACCTAGAGTTAGTATAATGCCTGCCTGGTATTTATTTGTTATGTATCGTTGTTACCAGGAGTTAGTATAATGCCTGCCTGGTATTCATTCTGTCTGTATCTCGGTTACCTGGAGTTAGTATAATGCCTGCCTGGTATTCATTTGTTATGTATCGTTGTTACCTAGAGTTAGTATAATGCCTGCCTGGTATTTATTTGTTATGTATCGTTGTTACCAGGAGTTAGTATAATGCCTGCCTGGTATTCATTCTGTCTGTATCTCGGTTACCTGGAGTTAGTATAATGCCTGCCTGGTATTCATTTGTTATGTATCGTTGTTACCTAGAGTTAGTATAATGCCTGCCTGGTATTCATTTGTTATGTATCGTTGTTACCTAGAGTTAGTATAATGCCTGCCTGGTATTTATTTGTTATGTATCGTTGTTACCTAGAGTTAGTATAATGCCTGCCTGGTATTCATTCTGTCTGTATCTCGGTTACCTGGAGTTAGTATAATGCCTGCCTGGTATTCATTTGTTATGTATCGTTGTTACCTAGAGTTAGTATAATGCCTGCCTGGTATTTATTTGTTATGTATCGTTGTTACCAGGAGTTAGTATAATGCCTGCCTGGTATTCATTCTGTCTGTATCTCGGTTACCTGGAGTTAGTATAATGTCTGCTTGGCATTTATTCGCTACCTGGAGTTATACAGAGAGATATCTTTATTTACACTGTCCTGTTTCACTGGGATGACAGTAGGGTAAGTGTGAGGTTTGGTGCACCCTACAACCGGTTTAAACCCCCCATTGGACTACTTTGCCACTGACCGTTCCAAGGCGGTAGCCCTATTGTCAACCCTTTTGTGTTTGTGATGTCGTTTGCATTTAATATTACTTTTGCCTTCTTGTTTGTCTGTCTGTATGCGTGTTTGATTCTGTGTTTTGTGGTTGACTGTCCTCCTTGAATGCTACTTTCCCTGTCCGATCTTTTTATATTTATTTTTACCACACAACCTTATCAAAGACAAGCTTCATCAGATACCCAGGCATATGTTATTGAAGCCTTTAATGACACCTTTAGGTATCTGGATGATATATTGAACATTCTTTTCTACTATGGTTAATAATATATATCCTAAAGAACTTCATATTAACAAAGCTAATATTTCTGATACTAACGCTTCTTTTCTCGATTTACATCTCTATTGAAAAGGTGAAATAATTCGCAAAACCTATGACAAGACAGATGATTTTAATTTTGATATTGTTAATTATAATCATTTTGGATGCGGATATTCCCCGAGCAACTTTTTATTTGTCTGTTTCCGTGTTTGTTTCTGTGATTTGTGGTCGACTCTCCTCCTTGAATGCTACTTTCTCTGTCCGATATTTTTATATTTTTTTTAGTATAGTGTCTACTTGGTATTGCTTCGCTATGTATCTTGGTTACCTGCATCTAGTATAATGTCTACTTGATATTCATTCGCTATGCATCTTGGTAACCTGGAGTTAGTATAGTGTCTACTTGGTTCTCATTAGCTATGCATTTTGATTACCTTGAATTAATAAACTGTCTACTTGGTATTCATTCGCTATGTACTTTATTTACCTAGAATTAGTATAATGTCTACTTGCTATACATTCGCTATATCTTGATTACCTGGAGTTAGTTTAATATATGCTTGGTATACATTAGCTAAATATCTTTGTTACCTGGAGTTACTATTATGTCTACTTGGTATTTGATTTGCTATGTATCTTGGTTACTTGGCGTTAGTATTATGTCTACTTGGTATACATTAGCTAAGTATCATGGTTACCTCTGGTTAGTATTATGTCTATTTGGTATTCATTCGCATTGTATCTTGTTACCTGGAGTTAGTATAATGTCTACGAGGTATGCATTCTCTATTTATCATGGATACCTTGAGTTAGTATAATGTCTTCTTGGTATTCATTCGCTATATCTTTGTTACCTGGAGTTAGTTTTATGTCTGCTTGGTATACATTAGCTAAGTATATTGGTTATCTATAGTTTGTATTATGTCTACTTGGTATTCATTCGCTTTGCATCTTGGTTACCTGGAGTTAATATATTGTCTACTTGGTATTCATTCGCTATATATCTTGGTTACCTGGAGTTAGTATTATTTCTACTTGGTTGGTGGTGGACCCTTTTACAGTTCGCCATTATGCTTTCCTCTTTAATTGTACGATGACCGGACAGGCTGCGGACCCTATGATGACGCCTACCTTAAGCCCATTGGGACGGTGGCGTTTGATATTTGTCTTCGATCTATCTTATCGTGCCCTTAATGGTTTATTCTCTTGTTGCTCTGGCTTCTGCCAAGTCACTGAGTAACTTCATTGTGGCTTTCTAGGCTATTGTTGTTTTTTTGTATTATATTGACACGAGCATGTTTGTGGTTTACTTATATTGCCTGTTGATGCTGCCTTGTTGGTTAGAGATTAGATCATGGCGGGGATTTCTTTATTTACACTGCCCTGTTTTAATGGGATGACAGTAGGTTTAGTTTGAGGTTTGGTGCACCCTAGAACCGGTTTAAACCCCCAGTGGCCTACTTTGCAACTGACTGTTCCAAGGCAGTAGCCCTATTGTCAACCCTTTTGTGTTTGTGATGTCGTGTGCTTTTATTATTGCTTTTGCCTTCTTGTTTGTCTGTTTGCATGTTTGTTTCTGTGTTTTGTGGTTGACTGTCCTCCTTGAATGCTACTTTCCCTGTCCGATCTTTTTATATTTCTTGGTATTCATTTGCAATATGTATTGGCTACTTGGGATCATTATAATGTCTACGCAATATGTATTGGCTACATGAGATCAGTATTATATCTACGCAAGATGTATTATCGACTTGTGATCGGTATAATGTCTACGCAATATGTATTGTCGACCTGTGATCGATATAATGTCTACGCAATATATATTGGCTACCTGGGATCAGTATAATGTCTACGCAATATGTATTGGCTACATGGGATCAATATAATGTTTACGCAATATGTATTGGCTACCTGGGATCAGTATAATGTCTACGCGATATGTATTGGCTACCTGGGGTCAGTATAATGTCTACGCAATACATATTGACTATATGGGATCATTATTATTTCTACGCAATATGTATTGGCTGCCTGGGATCAGTATAATGTCTATGCAATACATATTGACTATATGGGATCATTATTATGTCTACGCAATATGTATTGGCTGCCTGGTTTCATTATTATTTCTACGCAATATGTATTGGCTACCTTTGATCGGTATAATGTCTATTTTGTTTCCCTTCGTCGGCTTGGTCACTCTTTGGAATGTATTGAATAAATGTCGCCAGGATATTGTTTACTTTGTTTCCCTTCGTCGGCTCGATCACTCTTTGCCATATATTGAATACATGTGGCCTGGATATTGTCTACTTGGTTTTCTTCGTTATGCATTTGAATTGCAGATGTAATTTTTTAGCAATATAACTGAAAGTACAACTTTAGTAATTCCCATAGACTTCAAACATAATATACAAAACGGACACTCTATTCGGTGAATTATCATGATCTGCCAACACTAACAAAACCCTGCGTTATTTCATAGTGTGGGTGATTTTATAAAATATCCAGAACGGCATGAAAAGCTTCGTTCTATTATACATATTAGTTTAACACAGACGTTCAGATGTATACAATATATACAGATTTCGTGTTTATTTAACTGTAATTAAATTGACATAACTTATAATTACAGTCTACTCGTTGTTACCCTTATTTTATGGACACAGTGTGTAATTTATAAAGATTACTTAACTGCTGTGATCGATTATAGGGAAATAATTCACGAGATGGTAGACGTGTTGTTCTTTAAAGAACGAGCGTAAATACTATGCGAGTGAGTGAATAAACAAAACACGTCTACCATCGAGTGAAGGATTTCCTTATAATCGAACACTCAGAAGTTGAATAATTTATTTATTGCATTTTAAATTCATGATTTTAACCGGACTTCTTGACGTCATAACTCTTAGTCACATTTAATTATTTTTGTGTTCAGAGTTAGTTATTAAAATATAGCGATTATGAATATTCTTTCACTGAGAAATCCCATTCTTTCACCGATAAAATGTAATCAAAAAACATATTAATGTATATATGCATCACTTTCATTGCAGAATGCCACCCTCTCTCGCTAGCAAATGGCAAGATATTGGGCAATATGTATAACGTTGGAGCCCGACTAAAGACCAAGTGCAATGCTGGTTTCGTAGAGGTTGACAATAACGTGTATACAACGTGTAACACATCTGGTCGGTGGCACCCTACCATCCGTTGTATGGAAGGTATTGTAGAAAAACATGTTTTAGTCATTGGTTTGTGTGTGTTGTTGTTGTTGTTGTTGTTGTTTTGTTGTTGCAGATGATGTTATAAACCGGGAGCATTACAACTATGAAATCGAAAACTTTTCAAATCGATAAATCCCGAGACGGATTTCAGATATTAATAAATCCCCTATCCTCCGTATCATTGTGTTTGATATTATTCATGTGTGCCAGATATTGGTTTCTGTCTAACCTCAAGGCTATACCCGGTGATATAATATAAAGTTGGCACTTTTTCCACTTCCAGTTTTAAGCCGATAACCCCGTTGTCAACCTGTTCATGTATTTTGTGTCGCATACTTTTATTCTTGTGTATTTTGGATTGACGGTGCTCTGTGAATGCTAGATGTCCTGTTCGACTTGTATACCTATGGACGATCATATTATTCATACAACTGGTGTCTAATAATTTAGATAATTCTGTATCTAATATAGTAAATATGCATACTTTTGTTCTTGTGTATTTTGGACTGACGGTGTTCTGTGAATTATAGATGTCCTGTTCGACTTGTATACCTATGGACGATCATATTATTCATACAATTGGTGTCTAATAATATAAATAATTCTGTATCTAATATATTAAATTTGCATGTGTATTTTGGATCAATTTGACGGTGTTCTGTGAATTCTAGATGTTCTGTTCGACTTGTATACCTATGGACGTCTATAGGACGATGAATATGCCAATTTATGTCGATGTTCATGCCAAAATTGATTTTTTAAGCAATTTCTTCCAAATTGGTGATACCATACCTGATTATAGTAGCGAATACGAGCTCAGTAATGCCAAAAATACCGCTAAAATCAAAATTGATACTAGCTGAACGCTACCAAATCGAATTTGAACGATACGTAATATTAATTAACATTTTACACTATTCTTCATTTTTCACAGTATCCTATTTTAGTGGGGTAAGGGAAAGATTTAGTGGTTTCATGCCTACCAAACCTGTTGCCATGCAGTAAATTTTAATTCATGAAAACATGTTACAAACATGAAACCCTGCATGTTGATACAAAAAAAAACATAGTTCAATTGCAAAAACTTCACAAACACGTCGTTTAAAACATGAAAAAATGAAACTCAAAATTACGGCTTTCATAGACATAATTGGGCTAAAAACGCTCCAAATCTATGTAAACAAATATGGAAGACTTATTTCTGAGCTTATTTTACCAATTGTTATCAGAAAAGTATCCTTAGGTACGAATCTGAGCGAGTCCTAATTACTGCACGTATCTCTTTAAGGTATGAAACCACTAAATATTTTCCCCATAGACACCAATGTTAAAGTGTCGCAAATTAATGATTTTCTGCAAATTAAACTCAAGTATGGAAAATGCAGCGGTGTAATGTTCATATAGAAAACTAATTTTCCACTTGAAAAATCACCAGAAAATGTGGGCTCACAAGACATGTAAGAAAGTTCTAGTTTGTTTACTAAACATGTCAACGGTATAGCTGTTTTATTGATCGACTGTTTTCATTGCTCACAAAATGTAAGCATAGAGTCGAAATTTTGAAAATGTTTTTCAATGATCCAGTAAAACCTATTAATACGCTTCTTATATATATATATACAACCATACAATCGAATAGAAATGGGCAGTTTTGCCCTACTTATAATGCCCGTTTCCATAAAAAAATGAATGAATGCTTTTTATTATAGGAACTACATTCGACTACACCTCGGGGGTTTACATGTAATTAGTGGTGGTAAACCTCCAATCGCTGAGCGTAATGTACGCTCGGAATAGAAAAACGTAAAAACATCGGTGGTTCTACCCAGGTGCCCACCCGTGGACGTAAATTGCCAGGAGGGGCACCTGGGGTAATTGACCGGCGGGGCACCTTGGGTGTTCCTCCACCAGTGGAAGCTGGAAAATCGCCATATGACCTTAGCTATAGAATCCACTTCAATTCACTTCACATTTCTTAGAGCGAGAGTTGTACCTAGCAATGTGTTCAAGCCCGTTGTATGGGAAAAGCTGTTAGGAAGGAGTGTCGACACATACGAGGGAATTAAATACACTTTAAAATGTATTGCCTAATTACTGACATTCACCTGTATCACTCACACATACATTATTTTATCACCTGTATCACCACTACTGTTTACTATTTAATGGCATACATACATTATTGTATCACATGTGAAGCCTATACATCAATTAGTGTATCACCTGTAACACCCGCACATACAATAGGATTATTACTATAGTACCTTGTTCTGGAAGTTTGTATCAGCTCGAGTAGGTAAATGCCAGATCAGGATCACAAGAGAGGCGTAGCCTCGAGTGTGATCCTCATCTAGCAGTTACCTACGAGAGGTGATACAAGTTTCCAGAACAAGTTACTATAGTAATGATCCTTTTATTATATACCTCTTCGCATATCATTAAAATAGAATACATGTAAAAAAAAAAAAATAATAAAAAGGTGTATTAAGTCAAATTAAATGAAAACCACCAACGGGAAAGACATGAAAACATGTACATTGCATGCGCATGCAAACATGTGCATTAGATTGCAACAACTACTCGTACATGTGTACGATGTGTTCATTACCCATGGCTGGACAATTCAAATTCTGGTAAATTTACCAACTGACTTAATGTTGAATTAATAAATTAACCCACAATGTTCACAAATGCACAAACATTCTGACAGTTCACATTTCATGTTAAAACATCCATTGTTCTTAATGGATTACTAGCTGGGAAATCTCCAGCATTCCAATCTGACATTAATTTTGTGTATGGGAAGTTCCAAAATCTATTTTAGTAGTATAGTGATACAGATTCGGAAAACCTCTAGAGGTGATACAGGGTTTTGTATTCCATTGTAGGAAAATGAAGGTACTAGGTATATATTTATTGATAGGTATATAATCAATTATTTTATCACCCGTGTCGCCTATACATACATTAGTTTATCACCTGTATCATCCACACATACTTATTTTATCACCTGTATTGCCCACACATACATTATTTTGTCACCTGTATCGCCCACATATACATTATTTTGTCACCTGTATCGCCCACACATACATAGTTTTATCACCAAACTACTACTGTTTACTACTTAATGGCATACATTATTATTATTATTTCATAACCTTTTAAAAACTAGAACCTACATTCCAATGACACCCTGTTTTTCAAAATGCAGGGGTCTACAACGTGACGTGCAATATGTATGTACATGTACGTCTATACCCTTTAGACATTGCATTCGTGTATTTTTTCGCTTTGACAGAGTGTGATGGCGACTTGCGAACGACAATAACGTGTGAATCGCCGAGTAATGCTGACACGGTGGGTGTAGTATGTGATGCTACAGGTGCCAGTCTTCTGATTCATCCGATAATTGTTAGTATACACAAACGAAGAACCAGACAATACATGGTGTAAACCAGTCGCTCCAATGATGTATATGTTTGGGTATATGAAAATGTTTCAAATTATTATTACATATATCAGTTATGAATGGAAAACAACATTATTTTTTTAATGCATCAATTGAAATAAATACTGAAAAAAGGATTAAATGCGAAAAAAGGGCATTCCTGGGAAGCCACATACACAAACAAGAGAGAAAAGTAGCACACTCCGACAGTCCATCACTATACTTTTGCACTATTAAATTGAAATATGTTGTCATAGCAACTCGTCTTTCAAAGTCTGTTTGTTTAAGCACGATACCCCAACATTATGTTGTCATAGTAACTCGTATTCCGAGTCTGTTTATTTAAACATGTTACTCCAAAATTAAGTTGTCATAGTAACTCGTCTTCCAAGTCGGTTTATTTAAGCATGTTAATCGAAAAAAAAACATTGTCATAGTTACTCGTATTCCGAAGTTATTCGAAAACGATACTATCATAGTAACTTGTCTTCCCAGTCTGTTTGTTTAAAGAGGCACTACCTATATCTACGCGATTTTTAATTTAAAACATTAGATACTCAATATTACTGCATTTATATGTAAACAAGCTATTTTATGAGTATTATAAGAATAAACATGGTTCATATTTCTGTTCTGTAAGTTATTAATTATGATCAAAACAATATCTTGAATAAAATGCTGCCCTGCCGTTTATTCCTGCCGGAGAACTACGTGTTTTTACGATTTTCTCGGACATGCGCAATGCGATTCAGTTGAACAAAAACAAACTATTCGGGGCAGTTCCGATAGTAAACGAATCGATCGGAGCTCTCTTCGCCAATCCGACGAGGCCGTTCCGATTGTAAACGAATAAGATCGGAAAATCTCCGCAATCGGCTTGTCTAAAACAATTTCGAATACAATTTCAAAAACCCGATATTTTCAATCCTGTTTTTTCCCAGCAAAACGCATATTACATGGGGTTAAATTATTGCCATTTACCTTTTTCCTAGTCCTCTTTATGATTAAGTAAAGTTTATATCAATTGGTGGACAAAAAAAGTTATAGGTAGAGCCTCTTTAAGCACGTTACTCCAAAATTATGTTATCGTAGTAACTCGTCTTCCCAGTCAAAACTGTACTTCAACCTTAAGTTTTCTTCGTGTATATTGTTTTTGAAATGCCACTCCTACATCTTTTAAATCATGTAACTTCAAATTGTGTTATTATTGAAATGTTGCAGCTCCTTGAAGAGTTCACAACACCTTCCAAGTGTGTGGAGGATAATGGGTACCAGCTGGAGCCCAGCACAGGTAGTATCCGGGTAAAAAAAGGATGCAACGGTTTGTTCCAAGTTTGTGGCTGCTGGAATTCCGCCGAGGTTCAGTGCGACAGCTCTGGACATCAGAAGGCCAAGTGCATCGTGCTCGGGGCGGGAGAGATTATCTACATGGAGGTGAAAAGAAAGGACTCCACCTCGGCGTGCAAACAGAATATCGGTTATGGATTTGCCGAGAATTACATCTGGGTTGATGTAGGCTGCCGTGCAAATTTCCATGTGTGTTTTAAACCTTAAATGTACACTATTCTAATGAAAGTCGAGTTTGTGTTAAAAATAACGCGGAATGACAGGATTTGTAAATTCAAATAACGGATAGTATTTTGATGAGCCTAAAATGACATTTAATTTAATTGATTGCTTGCGAACGTTTTATTTCCATTTAGTCAGCAATTGTGTAACCCAACACATAGTTTCAAAGATAAGAGTATAATGTATTGAGGTATGTGTTTGTTCTGAAATAGGTTCAGCATCATAACATGGCAAGATATATCAGTGAAATACAATATGAGTAAACACTACAATTAAATATATAGTTAATCAAGATAGTAAAAAAGGTAACATGCTCATTAAAAAAAAGAATATAAAAAAACTAATTTAATTATTTCTCTACACGTTCCCTTTAGATATGCATATGAAAACACGTAATGCGTCAACATGGGCGTATAATAAACTCCAAGACTTTTTAGGGGAATGTCATATTTGGCCACAAAAACAACACATTTTACAAAGCAAAGAAGTTCACATTACTTTTTAAAAGACTGTATCATTTTGGCATAACATGTAAAAACAACAGAAACATATTTTAAACTTTATTATTATTATTGCTGTTATTATATCCAAGTGTTTTCTATACAGAAATAAGTATATTGAACCAACAAGCTAACGCACAAGTAGACAATACCTTTAATGTCTCAATAATAACAATCAATAATTCAAAACAAATTTCATTCTGAACGAGACAAATATATTGTCAATAACGACTGTAAATTTAAAAGAAATCATTTAACTCACCTGTTTCCAGCGGTACCAGTCAGCATATAATAAGTTCATACATTAAAGGTATTTTCTACTGGTGCGTTAGTTGTTTGGTTTAGTATAGTATAAAACCATCTCTGATATTGAATGTTTTATGAGATACAAGGATATTTAAGAAATTATTGCGTTCTCTAAGAATAAACTTGACCAACACAATGCCACATGGAACTTTGTTGACATTTGAGAAGTAGAGAACACAAATGGATTTGGACCTAATACATAGACTAAGATCATTTATCACATAATATTTTCGATAAACAACTAGTTATATAAGTCTCCAAATAAGCCTAGTATGCGCTGTCAAATAATATAATGATTATGATCCAATTCCCACGGCTTATGTCGGTTTCGCGTGTTAAAGCGACAGGCAAAATGTAATAAAAGTCGATATGTGAGTTATGTGATAAAGAGAATCTAACATGCGTTCCAGTCTGCAAGAGCCTCGTATTATTTCATTTTGCCAACGCGTTTAATAAATGAGTACTCATGTAAGATCCGCTATTTATTATACCTCACATTTACACTCATGTACAAATTGCCCATAGCCTTAGCGTGAATTTTTTTTTATTATTACCTAACTCTCTATAAATAGAGAATATTATGTCAGTGCCTTTTACTATCAAGTTTATTAGGCGAGGCTTAGAAAACGAAGAATGACTCTGCCATTCTTCGTTTTCGTGAGAGCCTAACCATTATCGTGAGAGCCTCGCCATTCTCCGAGCCTAATAATCTTGACAGTAAAAGGCAATGACATGGTATTCTGTTTATCATGTAGATTATCCACATTTTTTGTATGAATTACTATTATTACCTATTTTTCAGAATGTTACGCTTATCGAGGACGCCGCGATTTATTAATCCAGTATCAGTTTAACTTGAAACCGGCTTTCATATATTAAATACAATTTTGAGTTTTCATTTTTTCTTACTTGTTCTACAATAGGTTTAAACAATTATGTTATTGGCGAAATATAATGAACAAATGCAATGTATGTAGAAACACTAACGGGACGTCGCGTGTTTTAACAAAGATTGCAGTGTGTCCCTTTAACGCGAAACAAGTTTATCTTGTTCGTTATTTATAGATATTGCATTGCGTTCACCCTTGACACATTGACTACCAGAACAGTAGGGCCCTTAAAATGGATAACATTACAAGGCATATCATATCATAACACAACATAACATAACAACATATAACTGAATGTTGTTTAACGGCTCATCAACACAGTATAGGTTATTTGGAGTCGCCCAAGAGAGAGGGGAATAATACATAGGAATCCGGGAACCGCGCCCTACTTTTAGTATCGAATATATTCCTATGGTTCTTTAACGTGCTCGGAGGATAGATCGATACACGGGACCGCCTGGTTTACGTCCCCATCCGACGGACGAGGCTAAGGGAAAGTGTCTTGCCCAAGAACACACCGATGAAACTCAGTGGCACCACGGAGGATTGAACCCATAACAAAATAACATAATGTATTAACATAACAATATAACATAACTTAACATATCATATGTATACTAAATAAAAATGAAACTCAACTCGGGAATTTCCGCTATGTATTGTATGTAAAATATGCTGTTGTTAATTAAATGGTACCTGGCTACGTTAGACCTTTCCTTTCGGAAAACATAGCATACCAAATAGTATCGCTTCAAAAATTCATTATTTATAGAATACAGTTTGGCTCAAGCATAGATAGATACATCAAACATTTAACATAGACAAAAGTCAACATATATGTACATATATAGAACAAAAATGTATGCATCAAGCAATACATGTAGTGTTACTTAATAATGTTCTATCAGGCTCAATTAGTTATGAGTACTGATCGAGTTTTAATAATACTATTTATACAAACGATATATCTTGATATGTATTACCATATGCATGACTCTTGCCGAAACGAAACACAAGATGACAAACTGGTACAATATACTCAGTATAAAGTACTCAGTATAAAGTAGTATAACACTATTGAAACTAGTGAACATTACATTTTCTATTGTTTTGTACTTCAAACCCCAATTATTGCGAAATTTCAAAATAATTTAGGAAGTTCGTGTTACAAAGTGTACAGCAGCCCTGTTTAGTCCTTTCTCTTACTAGCTGCAACCTTTTTTACATATAACGATTTCTCTGGAATATTACATGGAATTATATGGCGGAAATTACCCACTTGGTGTTTTTTCCCCCTTGTAGTTATTATTTTATTTATGCCTCACCTCCATCTATACACATTGTAAATAAAAATATTAAAACCCTTTTAAAAACTATCAATGAAAATGAATAGATGCTATATATAGAGCTAGGAAGGACTATTTCAAGGTGAAGTATATATAGCATTTTTCTGAAGTTGAAGTTCTGTCATAATGTAAACATTCAACATACGCCTGACATATAATAATAAAACAGATTCTTTTTCGCCCATGTTTGTGTTTGTTTGTTTATTATGCCCTTGTAATGGTTTGTTTGTTTGTTTAGTATGTCCTAAACCGTAAGAGACCTCGGTGTTCTTCAGTTTATTTATTTTGTTGTCGATTTTCAAAAAAATATATCAATATGTTGTATCACTGTTGTGCAACCTTAAAGTCTTAAAGCCCGAACACATTTTTTTTATCCACAAGAGATCCACCCAGTTTCCTGCATACCGGATTATAAGAATCTTTCATGGGTATCCGGTGAAGATAGGGAATTCCAATCCGAGGTATAAGTGTTTTTATCGGAACCGAAGCTCTGCCGAGGTTCCGATTAAAACACTTATACCGAGGGTTGGAATTCCCTATCTAAACCGAATACCCATGATAGATTATTTTTTTTGCATATCAGAGACATATTGTGCGTTAACGCCGCCAGCTCCTAACGTTTTGCATGTTTTCCTGCATACCGGATGTTGGCGCGCGTGAATTTTATCTCGACCCTAGGGTGAGATGGAAATATCTAGCCCCGGTAAAATGACGGATATCCTTGTCCGGTATGATTTCCGCGTTATACATGGGTGTTGGAAAGACTGATCTTACACGTGGAAGATAAAAGTCGCGCTGATATCAACAATGACAGCTGCATGATGTCATTATGTAAATAAACACGAAAAACGCACTGGCACTTGAGCCGCAAATATTATAACAAATAAAATAAAAATAAGATACCCCTACTATCATGGCTATATATATTACAGTATCTATACTGAAAGGAAAAAGAAACGCAGGGTGCGTATTTCCGCTATATATTGCATATACTGCACACTTAATTCCATATATATTCCAAGGAAATCCTAAGATGTTTTGTAAAAAAAAAAGTGCAGTTAGTTAGAGAAAGAACACAACTGTGATGTTGTAGACGTTTTACTCACAGTACACGTTGTAACAAGAAATTCATAAATGCTGAAGATCCTCTTTGAAAAATTGAGCCAGTTCAATACTGTATTTAATGTTAAGTGATTGCAACATATAAAGCCTAAGTTTGCTCACCTGCTTGAGCCAAATGCGCATTCTGACGATAATGAAACTTTAAAGGGGTAACCATTGGTGTGTTCAGTGCTGTTTAAACCTTCTTTCTAAAAGGACAGGCCTAATGTCGCCCTGTACCATTCGATTAGCAGTAGCATATTAAACGTACAATATATAGCGGAAATACGCACCCTGCGCTTCTTTTTCCTTTCAGTATATTTGGAAAAAAGATCAGGGTTACGATAATAACATTTTGCAAAGGTTTTACGAAGTTTATGGTAACCCTGATTGAGTAGCTTATTAGTTATACAAAGATTACGAATATGCAAGTCCTCAACTCGAGTACAAGCTCTTGATAAACGAATAAGTTGAGACACATACACCGCATACGAAGTTGCTCGGCGAACATCCCCATCCAAGTGGGGATAATTAACAATGTCAAAATTAAAATCATCACTCTTGTCATAGATTTTGCTAATTATTTCACCATTTTCAATCGAGAGATCTAAATCAAGAAAAGAAGCGTTATTATCAGATATATTAGATTTGTTAAGCTGAAGTTCTTTAGGATACATATTATTAACCATAGTTGGAAAGAAAGGATTTTCAATGTTCAATATGTCATCCAGATACCGAGAGGTGTCATTAAAGGCTTCAACAACATATGCCTGGGTAACTGGTGAAAGCCTCAACATAAAATCTCTTTCATAGCAAAATAAAAACAAATCTGCGACAGGTGGTGCACAGTTCGTACCCATAGGGATACCAACAATTTGTCTATAAACGGTAGTTCCATACCTGACGAAAATATTATGTAATAGGAAGATGAGTGCTTCACAAACTTCATAGCAAGTCCACATAGTATAATTGTCTAAACTGCCGTTAGTAAAAAATGCTTTAATATTATTACATGCCAAAAATGTAGTATTTTCTCTAGCGAATGTTTTTTGAATAAGGGAAATTAGCTTGTCTTTAATATGGTCATGTGGTAAGGTTGTATATAGTGTAGAGAAGTCATAAGTGCTTATTGATGAAACTTGACCTTTCACCCTAAAATCTCCATATACAAACTTTGGAACCCCGGGGCACAGCCACTTGTGATCCTAGGAACTTCGTTTGCATAAAGTTTGTAGTCTATGAGTTGGCGATCATTTATAAATAATATACGTCAAAATCTGTTCAGCGATTTTTGATAAGAATATTTTTTAAAGTTTTGACCGTATATGGTTTAAATTGGTCAAGCGGTTCCTGAGAAGATGTCGTTTACAAATGCCTTATATAAGTCATTTGTATATTTGTAAAACATGTAAAATCTCCATATACAAATTTTGGAACCCCATTGCAAAGCCATTTTTGACCCTAGGTACTTCGTTTGTACTTCGGCTCAGGTGAGCTAAATTAGGAATTATTTTTTATTAATGGAGAGCACTGAAATAACAACGCATACAAATATTTTTTAAACTTTAATACATTTGGCAAATAAATTAGACGTGGCATGGATTGAAAAACAAACCCCAAGCATGGGGTTTAACAACTGGGCTGCTGGTTAGCTCAAAAGACCATTATGGAAAGCCCTTACAGTAGAAAGCATTAAGCAATAAAGCAAATGGAATATTACAATATTAAAGACATAAATACATGTGCACCAAATTAAATGTTCATTATGAAAGCAAATTTTCTGATAAACATTTAAGCAAGTGTTGAAAGCACGGTTGATATTCAAGCATAATTACAAGTGCACCGAATTCAATCAAGTCCAACTGTTTCTTTAGCAATTTGTACGGTCAGCAAATTTGTATATAATTTATGTTTAGATTACAATTCAGTCTCTGGGTATACAGGAGCTGCATAAAGTTAAACTGAAACTTATTTGTCCTTCCTTTCACACCTTCGCTGCCCGCCATATGGATGGCGCCCGGACACTCCAAGACATAGAGTATCCAGGCTTTCATCTACCGCCAAAAACAGGGAAAACATTTTTTGGCAGCAGCGAAGAATGCGTATCAAAAGCAAAATATCCGAATGCCACGCCCAAAACAGAAACGGTGCCAAAAAAATATATTTTCTTATCACTGGCTACTTTTAATGAAACATTCAAATCCAGCCGCTAACTGGTTAAGAAACAAGGTGTTCCCCACATTTGATAAATGATCACCATCCTGTTCAAGATAGGTATCATCAGCCTGAATGTCTGGGTGTAGCAGATAATGGCCCCAATATCTATTATCGCCTTAGCAGCATAACTTTTTAGCCTCCTTCTGGCCCTTGTCATTACTATAGGATTGGTAGAATAACGCCATGAAAGTATTTGAGACCAACAACGACCACATCGGGTAAACTGACCCTAAAAAACTCGATCAGACGCTTAACATGCTTTCTAAGAACATTTAATGGGTATTTCCCTCAATCATTTCCGCACGACCACATGAATCGATGCATCAGACATTGGCAAAATAAATAAATGTCAGAAAAATATCCAGTACGTAATGGTTGGAGGAGATTTTTACCTTTAATGTGTGGCTCCAAAAACAAATTGACTGTTAAACGTTCCTGAGCTGTCATAAATTAGTATCAGGAATATCGAATATAATCGGTTAAATAATATGAAGAGTAACATAAACATGTTACTCAGTTTCGGACTTTGAACTCTTAATGATTTCTGATTAAGCATGTTACCTTTCCTACTGTTTCGTGTGCCATAGTTATTTCATTTCAGTCCGCAAACAATCGATATACATTTGTTTGTGTATAATATGCACATTCTCCCAAGTGTATCAACTTTTGTCAAATGGATAATCATGTTTATTTCGATTTTAAACTTGACTTTAACTGCATTTTTATCTTTTACCTACGATCGATTTTAGACTTTTGTAATCAATCATCAACAACAAAGGCCTAAATAATTGATGAACAGTAAGTCAGTCAATCGGTACATGACTTTTTACAGGCTACAAGCTCAACTGATGTCATTGCTCCACCGTTTTATCAGCCACAATAGAAATACTATCATTTTCAAGTAACTAGCCCACATGTAAAAAAAGGTTAGCCACATACTATGTAAACTCACTTTAACTAATACATAAAGGAGATGTCATCGTGATGCTGACTATTGGAATGACATTTACCTCATGTATCACCTTATTGTATGACAACCTAAGATGAAGTAGTTGAATTGGAGGAAGTGTGTTATTAAAATACAATTTGCAACCTGTCCAGGTTCTGTTGTGCATATTTGAACGCCCTGTTGTTTATATAACTGTGACTAGGACTATTGACTATAAGCCCCAGAGCTACATACACACACGCACACACTGCAGTGTGGAACCCTGCAGAGAAGTTTTTATTTTGAATAGAACACAGCATAAAAATGGTTTTATAATTTAGTGACCATGCACAGAACTGGCTTAAAGTGCTGTTTATTGACTAGAGACAAGCCGAAATGGAACAGATAACTAAACGTCACTGAACCGCTGGAAAAAATACCTAGTGCAGGATAAATAAAACATCAGCCTTGTGCAGGATAAATACAACCTCATCGATCAAATGGAATAGCCCAACAATAAACCAATGATCAAATGGAATAGCCTTAAAATGAGGCATTATGATAAGTATGTAACATGTCTTGAAAATGTACAATTGTAGGGATATAGGGATATATTCCCAAACTCTACACGACGTAGTTTCGAAATTCACAAAAGCTGCTGTGTGGCGTTGGCATATCTTGTATAACAGGTAAAATGTGGAACTTTACATACAATACCAACACTGGAGGACTCTATGACCTGTTCCACATATTGCATTCGATACCGACATAGGAACTTTTGACTGGTGTTAAGTGAACTTGATATCAAGGTTGAACGAACTGAAGTATAAGGCAAAATATTCGAGAGAATGAAACAGAAGAAGCGTTGAAAGATGTGATAGAGATCCAATTAAGCAGCATCAGCAACAGCATCAGTATAAAAACAACAGCCACTATAATGAAGACATTATTGTACGCAAACTGAATAAATGTAAAGTTGATCGCTAGAAGAAAAGCATTGAATGTTTTATAAACAGTCAATTTAAAAGAAAGGCAAGTACAATTGAGGCATGAATTATTTTTAAAATGTTGAACAATATTAATTCAAATAAAATAATGCCATATCCAACATAATGCTTCCGCACTATCGTAAACGCACGCCCGGACGGTATGGCTTACCTACCGCTCTGGGTCATGAATATGCATTGCCTCCATTGTCAGACCAACATTTTTTATTAGTAACAACAGTCAACAGTAGCAAGGTAAAATTGACTGAAATCAACAACATGTTGAGATGCACTTATCAGCAGTAAGAAAACATATTGCCTAAACACTCAAATTACATGGTTAGCATCATAAAACACAATTTCACGAACAGCCTTGGAGTTAAATAATAGCAGCAGAAGTTTAAAACATTATGGCTTGATACAACATTTCTCCATCAACTAGATGGTGTCCAACAATTTATTCTTATATAATTGGTTTTCATAAAAGTTCTTAAATAATATATGCAGTAGATATGGACATAATGAGAACAGAATTATATTTAGCTCTGCTAATGAAAATTGATAAAAGGGACACAAGGTTATCCCAAGCATACCTATTTTCTAAAAATTCAACATCTCCACGTTTGCCTTGAAAAAAGTGTGTTTTTTTATGCGGGACACGAGGTAAACAGTTTTTTAACCGGCAAAACCTCATCTTACTTGCTTAATATTTAAAGACAAAAGTATATTATAATAACATTCAGCTATTCTATTACCTGCAGGCCTTGAGTCAAATTATCATATTTTTCTAATGTGACTCACTGTTATTTACAGCTGAAATTTCCTCACGACTGACTCAATAATTATTATTAATATTATTTTCATTTTTTTTTTTGCAAATTGATTCACTGAGTTGAAAATGTAGTGTAAACACTGTAGTATTCAATACAAACAGGATATTGTTTACTTGGAGACCATTTAAACTTCCTAGCGTGAACTGTTTGTAGTAACAATGTGTAACAAAAAGGAAAGGCGTGAACAATCTACAGCCATACATCACCCACCGACATCTCCAATGAACTTGCAATTTGCATTTGTAGACTCCTGGTGTAAAATATGATATTTGGTGATTTTTGCATTATCTACAACAATAGCAGGAAGTGGTGTAAAAACATCAAACCATAAAACACAGATCTAGCCAATTATTTTTGTTTTTTGTTTTGTTAGTATTATTATTATTATTTTATCCCAACTGACTTAAAACCCATAATTAAGTGTATATAACCCCAATGACTTTAAACCCATAAGTGTATAACAATGAGTCCTGTTTCCGTAGGCATAGCAACATCTGCTCTTCTAGCTGACTAACTTCTTTGTACGGCCTATTTAGCCCCTCAACGATCTGTGACGTCACTGGATTGCTGAACGATCTTCACACCCTTTGGAGCTGACTTTCCCGGCAGAGCTGGCTCGCACCATCGAACTGGCTCGCTTTCCACGACGCATTATCCAGTGTGATTATGAAAACAAAATCAACGTACACTGTATAAACCGAGAACGAACGAAATCCTATTCTAAATATTAATACCAACTTATTGTAATAACTATTTTTTCAGTCTTCATGTAGATCTAGTCTATTTTTTTTGTTTTTTGTTTTTTTGTTATTTATTTATTTATTTTTTATTATTTTTTTTATTTTTATTTTTTTATAACATATTTATAATTATTATGGCTATTATATATATATATATATATATATATAATATTCGTTATTATTATTACCCCACTATTATCATTATTATTGTTAATGTTTTTTGTTTTTGTTTTGTTTATTCAAATGTCCATTGATCACGACAACAACCTCAGTCAAAATGCATCCAGACGGATTAAGCTTGCAATACACACAATGCCCAAAACATGTTCAGTCAAAATGTACCTAGAAGCATTATTCTTGAAACACACGCGAATACCACCTAATTGTTCCAATTTAGCATACATGTAATCAGCTGCTGACCCAGTTACCGCGAACATGATTACAGTATATCCCGACCCGCTGCATACACCAGTAAACAGTTCATTCTAAAGTAAAGAGACATTCCATTTTGGAATTCAGGTGTAGCATGTGGACTAGTTACGCCCAAACCCGCAGCAAACCCCGCTAAACGAACGCTTTAAAAAAACAAACAAGGGTACAAAACGAAGTTACCAATGTTTAGAAATCATTTTAATTCGACCGCGTCACCGACGACGCCACACACAAACCACGCAATATGAGAGTAATATTAATCAACGTCTACCTAGTCCCTGGCACTTAACCGCGTGATAAGCGATGACGTCACCACACATGGCGCGGGGACCGAATGTTTTTATTTATTTATATCCACGACCTATATTAAGTATAAAATGAATCTCACTGAATAGAAACAAAAACCAATTGCTCCGACGGGAACAAAAAAATGGCGCAAACATGATGACATAGAAATATAAAAAGATTGGACAGGGAAAGTAGCATTCAAGGAGGACAGTCAACCACAAAACACAGAAACAAACACGCAAACAGACAAACAAGAAGGCAAAAGTAATAATAAATGCAAACGACATCACAAACACAAAAGGGTTGACAATAGGGCTACCGCCTTGGAACAGTCAGTGGCAAAGTAGGCCACTGAGGGTTTTAACCGGTTCTAGGGTGCACCAAACCTCACACTTATTTGCATCTAGGAACAACCTGAACATCTGTATGACTAAATAGAAACGAATACATCCTAATGGAAGACAAAATCATGAGCAACATAAATATTACAAAACCAAAGATCCTGCAAGTCTGATTTCAATAAATTTAAGCCTTTAAATGTAAGCTCAAAGCACATCTTACCGATTTTGTTAAATGTAGGATCAAAGAGGAAGATGCCGGTGTACATGTACGAACAACTGCCCCGTCAAATTTACTCAATAAGTGCAAAAACACAGTATGAGTGTCCATCAATAACTTTGACTATAACAGAGATTATAGTCAGTATTCAGTGGAATTTTGACAATACACAAACCACAAACTTAGTGTTTACACAACTTTTTCAACCAATCATTTGCCTTCGATTTTCAAATACTTGTAACATTCATTCCTGACTCTTTTACTACCAGAGGTCTTCTTTACTAATAGCGTGACCTTCAAAGTCCGTTCTCGGAAATCGGTACCTTATGGAACGGATATCGCCTTCTAGAAAGCAAACACAATGAGTTTCGAGGTTTGTACAAGGTGTATTAGTTTATTTAGGCAAACTGTTTTCATTTTCAAAAAACAACTTGACGTGTGTCAACAGCAAAATATGTTTCGATCTTATCGACAACATTGATATATGCCATATGTCTCTGGTCTGCTCACATTTTGGTAAGGAGATTTGCTAGGTAGCGATTTATGGTCGCGAAGAATACGAACGTTTTTTTATAACCAGCATTGAGTACTTGCATGCAAATATATGTTTGATAATTCATTAATATACGTTTAATTTTTAGAGTATTTATGGGATGTAGTTGTGTTTACACTGTCTTGTCTATTTGGTCGCTGAAGACAGGCTAATAGCGAGGATTGTGCGCATACAAAATCGATTCAAGCTAACCAGTAGGCCTTATTGCCTACTGACCGTTCCAAGTCGGTAACCCTGTCTTCACCACCCTTTCTGTTGTTTTCTGTCTCTTTCATTGTATTGTCAAGTCCTTGTTTGCAGTACAGTGCGGACCTACGATGCCATTGCGTTCGGACGCTGTGGTTTCTATAGGACCCTATATATCATTTTTGGATTGTTTGTTCATAAACACTAATTTAGTTGTATTTATGTCCGTTGCCGATTGGACAAGTCGCTAATACGTCCGTGAAGAAGAATTTATCCCAACTTTGCTGGAATTAAATAAAGACCTGGCAATAAGTTCTACTTTTAAAAAATCTCCGCACTAGTAACATATGAAATATGTATGAATATCAAGTTATACATTTTTAAATGGCATACAGATGTAATATCAGGTAATATAGCTAATACAGACAAAGACGAAAGTTAAAGATGATGATACTCTAGCCAACTTATATTATGATCAATGCGGATCGCAAATAAGAAATAAAATAAAACATTGTAGTGTATCTTGTAGTATTGTGATGAATCGTCCTTTATTTTTTGGCAGAGTGGTGGAAGTGGTGGTGGTGGTGGTGGTGGTGGTGGTGTGGGGTGGGTTGGGGGGTGAGGGTGGGATGGGGTCGGTGGGGATGGGAGTGGGGATTACTAATAAAACAATGCCTTGGTTATTATAATCAAAGCACTGAAAGTGCTTATGGACTGTGCAACTCAGATAGTGTTGATTCCGGAAAAAACGGGTTTGCGTACTAAGGTGGTGAACATGTGTGCAAAAGATTATTGACATCGGATGAGGCATTAACAAGAGTTATGGGACCGTATGGAAGGACAGACGGACAACGGCAATTCTATATCCCGCCGCCTAAACGGCGGGGATAAAAAGTTATGTGGAAATGTTTAAATTGCATAAGTGTCAAAGGGGAATAATTGTAAAATAAAAATGTCAGAGAAAGTTGGTCACAACCTACGTATACATGAGATCTCGATTCCTTTCGCAAATCAATCAGATTCAATCATGCATGACAGAGTTATTGCCCTTTGAATGTTTGAAAATAGGATTTGTGCAAATACGTTTTCGGTGGCGATATGGCTAAAACAAAACAAATTTCATTGAATTAGGATAAGTATAACAATAACAATAATTATAAATACATATAGTCTGATGTAACGGTAGTCAGAGTTTCTATGTATTGTTCTAAATTCCTTAAATATAAATACTTTTTAAACACAATATTGATAATGGTAATAAAATGGGATAAAATGACAGAACGTAATAATTAACTATTCCACTGTAATATATTTATTCATTCTCTAAATGAAGTATGTTGGTTTGTACACTTCTCTGAAATATTGTGTAATGTATTCTGCCTTGTTTAGGCAACACACATGTTAATGTTATGCCAAATAAAATATTGAAATGAATTGAATTGAACTGATGAAAATACGTGTATGGTTTGATAAAGAGATGTCTGTGGTGTATAGTTATATAATCTCTTCTACTCGCGAATTTATGAACGATCTTTGTAGTTACCATCATGTTATATGATAAAATGTTTCAATTTAATATCATGATAATCGAATTAGTTACGTACGGCACGGATTCTATTTATTATCCAATTACATCTGATATATAACTATTTCATGCATGCATGCTAATTGTTCTAATATATGATATACATAAATTAATAAACATTATCGTGTGTCGTTATATACATACTTTATACACTGATTATATACCGATAATTTCTATTAGATTCGTTAGAGCCGCCGAAATTCAATCAGGGTAGCTAACTTCAAGATAGAATCTAACGTATCGGAAGCTACTCTTACATCGTCCATGGTCAGTTTTCTGAATATAAATGTTCTGTCCACGGCTGACAAACTGGTAGACTCAGGGATCGAGAGATGCCATCCAATCGGTCGACCAAATGCATACGGCAAGCGACAAATCATCGTCAAGTTCGCGCGATACCAAAACAAAAACAAAGTGTTCGTTGGCAAATCAAAACTTGAAAATAATCCCGAGAAAATATTCATATCTGATGATTTAACGCAGCACAATCACAGAATAATACAAGCCCTTTTGCCATTTAGGAAGGCTAAGCAAGTCGATAGCTTCTGGACTCGCAATGGACAAGTATACGCCAAAAAGCTGGAAAGTGATGCACCAGTGAAGCTGTATGATACAGGTGACATTATGGCAAAATTGTCATTACATTGATTCTAGATCACTACTGTGCTATGTATACACAGTGACACAGTGTTGTATAGTGTTATATATGTATATACTATGTATATATGATTTATTAAAGAAGACTATATACCTAACCTTTGCATAAGTTGACATGTTTCGCATAATCATATTCATTGCGAAAACTACGAATAACTCTCATCGATAAATCAATATAACCCTCTGTATAACTATTGTCAACTATCTTCCTAATGTGACTTACAATGTAATTCACGCACATACTAATATAGAACCTTAGATCATTATTAATTTACTTAAATATAGACCCTCAATTCATTATTAATTTATATAATAATGGAAATTCGTTACTTGTGTACATCATACGAACATCTGATGGAACGTGAGTGCACTGCTGCTATTATTATTATTATTATTACTATCTCTCCATTGACCGTTTCAAGGAATGTAGACAACTCAGGCCACATAAGTACATCATGACAATTTCAGAAATGTCATGATTAAACATAGTTTACATCAATACACAGTAGGAACGCCAGCCCTATGGCGTAGGAATATTTATCAAACAAGGTCACGTGATAAAATCGATAACAAAATGACATTATCGGGAAAATTGTCACTGGTCAGATTTCTTCACCTCTTATTTATAAACTGTGATTATAACAAAACACCATCACAGATCGTTGTTAAAGTAATAATATTCACAAATTACATTGGTCGAACAGAATTGGTGTACACTTCGTGTAATTCCCATTAATAGTTAAAGGTATTTTTCAAAGGGATGAATTTAGGTTGTTTTAAGGTTTAAATTGCCAAAAATGCGCTTTTAAATCAAAATCGATTTATGTACGCGTAGATAAATCTTTCCTCTGTCCACATGCAAATTTTTAATGAAATCGGAGACAAAAACATTTTTTTTCCCAAAATTAACTAACATGACCCACGGACTCAAAGACGGCATAATGCATATACATTTACAGACGCGACCGGGTACACAATAAATGAAATAATTCCATTATTTCAATAAATATATTTCAAATGTATGTATCCATGCATTCCAGATTAAATTTCTGATCTATACATGCTTTTGGTTTATGCCGGAGTGCTCAGAATAGGTTTTAACAAACACAATTGCAACGGTACTTCGGGAAAGGAAATGAGGATTGTGAAAATATATGTTGCAGTGCTAATTTTCTGAATCCGAAAAAAATGCAAAAAAATTAAGTTTTAACAGCGAGAATGAATTTTTTTTCACGAAAGTGTTCATTGACATGTCTACTATTAAAACCCAAAATTTAAAGTCAATCAGAAAAAAGTACTTTTTTTTCCCCAAAATTAACAAAGTACACCGAGTTCGCAATCGCCTTTCGAAGTTAATGTACACGCGGGATATAAAACCATGAAATTGTAAAATCCTTTTTAAGAGATATATTGATTTCAACATTGTTCTGTATTTAATAAATTATTAGAGTTCACCGTTTTTCTCAAGGACACCATTACGGTAGTATCCCTGCAGCCCCGCCCCTCATTCCACCCCCACCACCCTCCATACCGTATTGATTAGGCTGCTAATGCGCAGTTTTAATCAAATTTGATTTATTTCATCATTTTAGAAGCGAGAGAAAAAAACAAAAGCATGTACGCGTAAATACATCTTTCCTCTGTAGATATGTAAAATATAACAAAAATCGGAGGCAAGTACTTTTTTCCCCCGAAAATTAACAAAATACACCGTAATCGTTTAAATACGCCGAATCGACGTTCCAAATCGATCTTCGCACGGAATAAAATTGTGGAATTATGAATTCATTTATAAAGATAAATCGATTTCAGCATTGTTCAGTAGTTGTTATATTATTGATGTAGTATGTTAACAGTATTTATGAGAGCAACATTACGGTAGTATCCCTCCAACCCCGTGGGTTTCCCCCCTCCAACTCGTACACACAATACGTTGTGTATTGCTGAGAATGCGCCTTTTTTCAAATCGATTTATTTCGTCATTTTCGAAGCGAGCATAATAACAAAATCATATAGATACATCTCTCCTCTGTATATATGTAGAATTTCAATAAACGGAGACAAGTACTAATTAAGTAACAGGACCGTCCGACCCAAAGACGGCAACATTCATATTCATTAAGGAAAGACGACCGGCTACAGAAACAATTAAATAATTTCGTTATGTAAACACATATATTTAAAATGTATGTGTTCATGTATTTTACACTAAATTTGTTATCTATACATGCTTTGGGTTTTGTCAGAGTGGCCAATCTATTTTAACAAACAATGTTGCAACGGTATATCGGAAAATGAAATCATGATGGCGGCAACATACGTTGCAGAGTTAATTTTCGAAATCAGAAAAAGCGATAAACTAATATAAGTTTAACAGGCAGAAAGATGTATATTCTTTTAACTGTTCGTTTAAAACTGAGGAGGCGACTCGAGTTTTAAAGAAAGCAAGATTGGCATGTGTCCCTTTAACCAAGTAAATAAATGACTGACGAGTTACATACATGCTACTGTCGGTAACAAACATGATTATGTGTAGACTCGAAGATTTCATAACATAAACGTGGACATGACATTGTGTCAATGGAGCACTTGCCAGATTTGTGGTGTTGTGAAACACTGTACGCGTGAATCCAAAAAGTGCGGGTCGTTTATATTTATAGGGCATATATAGTTATATATATATATATTTATATATATTATTCTTTTATATTTATATGGTCCCAGAACGCAGTCATACTCACTACTATATTGAAAGTAAATACTGAATATACCTGTGCGGTGCGTTACGATTTGTAGTATTTGAAAACAGACATATTAAACATTTCCCTGAACATATATACTATATTCATAGAAGTATTATTTCCTGGAAAAAAATACATGTTTGTTTTCAGCAGTTGAAATCTACTATATTCTGCGAATATTGCTATTTTGAAAATTGGATGATCGGAATATGTCTTACACACTGTTGAATCCTGTAATTTAACAAAAAGTGGTTTGGTTCACAGGCGACAGTATCGGTGAACAAAACCACTTGTTTTACTGGATTCAACATTGTGCAAGAAAATATTCATATATTATACCATTAATATTATAACATGTGTGTTGTAACATATGCTTATCCTTGGATAGTGGATGTCTGCAGGGAACTTCAAAATAAACAGGGATTATCATTTTACCAAAGGCATTTAAAGTATGAAGTTTTATGAAATTAGCTTCAGAGAAAGTAATAAAGAGTTTGTACAAAGTTTCGTCAAAATCCAATAAGTAGCCCAGACAAGATTTGTGACAGACGAACGGAAAGGCCAAATCTAATCTGTCTCACCTACCACTTTGTGGTGGAAGACATAATTATAAAGACAATATTTTAGTTCATATGTATACTTTATTAAGCAAATAATTGAGCGAACATAAACTTCAGCATTGACTCTGGCCAGTGGTGTACATGGAGTCTTCTTCCACATGACGTGCAGACTGAAAGAAAAGAAAGACATAGAATAAAAGGTTAATATAAGTCGAGCAGTGTATTCAATTTGAATCAGGTGTTGCGAGAGGGATCTAGGGCATATTTAGGGGAATGGGACATTTTAAAATTTAATTATTGTTTAACGCCTCATCAACACGTTGTTTAGGTTATTTCGAACCGCCCGAAAGAGAGGAGGAAAGATACATAGGCATCCAGGAACCCTGCCCTACGCTTACTACCGATTAGATACCTATGGTTCTTTAACGTGCTTGGAGGGAGGACAGACTCCGATACACAGGACCACCCGGTTTACGTTCCCATCAGACGAACGAGGCTAGCAGGACACATCGAAGTAACCCAGTGGCGCCAGTAAGAATTGAATCCGTGTTCACTGGATTCAAAGCCGATATGCTATAAACGTCCCTTGACCAAAACTGAGTAAATGGCACATCAAGTAAAGGGTCAATACATATTATATTGTGTATCATACGAGTATATGATTGAACTGACATGATTATAGAACCATTTTAATGTATGTTTCACCCAACAGTACAGAAAGAATCTATTATAAGGAAAGTTAAATCTGACAGAGGGTGCAATGTTCTATAAGCTATTTTTACTAGAAGGGGAATAAAATACAAGTCTGGCCAAAAATCTAAAATTGTTAAATTTTACACGTTTTGTTCATAGGATATTTTACTTTAATGACTTAGTAAGGTCATTTTACATGGGGAGAAAACATTAATATACAACTATTTATTTTCTCTCTCAAAACCTGGTGATGCCGCTAGTTTTAGAAATAAAACATGATTAAATAGGGCAGTTGAGAAGACACTTTTGTAGATGTGTGGTCTGTTCTGATGTGAAAATGTATAAACAGACACAAGATTGGAAATTTGCTCTGTGTCCCTTTAATAAATTGAGGACCCATCACATAGACCAATTAGATGATGTTAAAGGGACACACGGCAATCTTGAAGTATTTATCAAGCTTTAACATTAGCATCTCCATTTGTTAACCTGGTAACATGTTAAATTTAAACCTGCTTGCATTAAAAGTTAAATAAATTATTATAGGTGCACTATTATCAACAGTAAGTAATGTGTAAAACAATTTCTTCTGAACTATTCTAAAAAATAATATTAATGATGCACAAATGCAAACTATGCAGAAAAATTAACCGAACTCCAGAAGTTTTAAACAAATAAAGACTGCCTAGTGTCCCTTTAACACAACTTGTTTTCGCATGTATCCAGTACATGTAGTTTACACGAGCTCATATGACAATCACGCTGCACTATCACTGAAATATTTTTACTCTAACTTTGAACAGCACCGTGCAAGCATAACACAAGCTCCATTTAAAGAACTACACAAGTGCAAATAATTTTTAAAAAGGCTCTTACCTCCATATGATCCAATGCCATTTAATACGGCTTGACATTCTGAAGTCGTCAGTATCAATTCACTTAGAGCTGCTCAAGGGCACGATTCACATTTGAGACCTCTCTGAAAACAACATCAATACAATGTCAATGATCAAACAGACATAGTTTATCCTTTGTTATACATAATGTAACATATTTAAAAAAGAAAAGATAAAATAACTAAATTGAATAAAGCATGAATACTACTTGTGCTCAATAACACTGTTGATGTAATAAAAACATCTCTCATCATTCATTATACATGTAAAATACAATGTAGCCCAACTGGAGATCCATTAAAAAAATTGTTCCACTTTCACAGAATATTTCCAGCCCATGGAATAGTCATTTCTTTTGAGACACACTGGAGGCAAGCGTAGTAGCTACACCGCCTTAAAGGCTTTTAAGTGAAATGTACTTTCTCTAAATTGCGTTGTTTTTTTCGCAACAGAATGTAAATAAATGCAAATTCAAAATCACTTCCTTGCCTCAAAACTTTACTGTACATAAATATGAATCTGACCGATTTCAGTCAAATGTCTATGGCAGATTACATTGTTTCAATGGTAGTTGTATCGGGTTATGTATTCACGAATGTGCGAGAAAATGGGGATAACATAACGATATAGAGACAACGCTAACTATTTACATTCATGCATCTGAGGGGTGGAGGTGGAGGGGGTTTCTAGTTTTCTTACCCCCTCCTTGTTTTCGGTATGCAAGCTCCATCTACCCCCACACCCCCATCTACCGTACTTGTGTGGGGGCGGGGTGCGGGGGACATTGATAGCATTTCTACTAGCAATTGTTTTATTCCACGAAACGTTCTACAGTTTACAGTACATCCAGTTACTGGAAAGATCGGAGTACACGAAAAACACTTATAGTGATTATGAACTTTCTATTATACACTATACACTACTTTTTTAGGCACTGTATTTGGCCAATGTCTAAATATGCACGATCTAAAAGGGGTGTGTACTGTTTATTAACAAACACATTTTAATGACAAAACAAATACCTTGATCATGGACCTCCAGCAGCAGACAATAATCCCAAATCCAACTTGCAACAACATGTCAATTTCACGTGTCAAGTTATGTCACGGTGACCTGTCAGTCACCAACACTGCATCGTGTTGACACATAATGGGACGTTATTTCGTCCGGTAAGGTATTAGTTTTTACATAAGCTACGGTATGAAACACTGTACGCGTGTTGTTAGACTCCATAGGAACCCGTAGTGCTCGCCGACGTAGCGCGCCCAATTTCGTGTGTAAAAAAATGGCGTCTGTTTCAGTTGAAAATTCGTAAAATATTCCGTTTAATACAAAGAAATAGTCCATGTTCGCGGAGTTAAAATGCGAACAGAACTGATATGTTATAGGTCCGTGGCGTTCCTACTGACAGTCCCATTTGTAACAATAATTCTGCACGTGCCCAGCGACACGGACATGGCTAATACGTGCTAATAGGTGTAATCCATGATATACACTGTTAGCGTTACTATATATAGTCATTGATAGCCTATATATAGCTCTTGGTTGTAAGTAGGGTCCTCTTAGAGTTATGTTCGCCCTATTTCGTTTTCGCTGGGTCAATGTACACTCACATAGAGGTACACTACCATTGTTGCATGAACATATTAGTACCTAAACTAATTAATAAAACAGCTTACTATGTTTGTTCGTATTACAAATCATTCGATATTTGCAAAATATTGATACTTAATATATGAAATTGTAAATTGTGATAGTAATTAGATAATTATGATGATTCATTATTTGATTTAAATTTAATTCAATCGAAAGAATATTGATGTTTCTAAGGTTTACTAATTAACTGACAGCGGATTTGATTGAAATCCATGAGCTCAGTGTGTTGTGATCTGCTGACTATTTGTCTGATCTAATGGTTGGTGATTGATAGATGAGTTGATTGATACAACGTGTTGCTCGTTGGTAGATTGTCTGAATGGGTGTTGATTGATTGATTGATTTGTTGGTTGATTGACTGGTTGGTTGAATGATTGATTGATTGATTGATTGATTGATTGATTGATTGATACGTTGATTGATTGACTGATTGATACGCTGATTAATTGATTGTTATGTTCACTGAATTATCGATTGATTGTTTGAATGAATGGGATTGATTGATTGATTGATTGATTGATTGATTGATTGATTGATTGATTGATTGATTGATTGATTGATTGATTGATTGATTGATTGATTGATTGATTGATTGATTGATTGATTGATTGATTGATTGATTGATTGATTGATTGATTGATAGCATCCATTTGTCATTCTGTCTGTTTCATTGAATGACTCGCTAAACAAAATACGAGTTGACTTACTAATTGAGTATACATGTAGTTTGTTTTTTCTTTCCATTTATTATTGCATTATTTAGTTGTTTGCTTTTTTCCTCTCATTTCCCAAAATATCACATGTTTTATTGTGGTATATTTATGAATACTGCACCTCGCTGTTCTGTTTTGTTCATTGTCTCACTATATATTACATATGCTCTCTTCCTTCCTGTCTTCCTTTTCCCTGTCCTACTCTATTGCCAAGTAGTCCAAGAAGTCACACAGTCATCCATAGCCATCCGTTTATGTTCCATATGGCCATTCTTCTTCCCAAAGTACGTGCACGTTAATGTATATCTAAAACCCAATGGGTAATGATGTCATGAGCTGGAGAATGGCCATCGGACATTTTAATTGTAAATTAAACACTATATCACGGTATATTTTTTATCAATCACCATTAAAATATGTTTTTAGTTGGTTGAACACATTGCACAGCCAGTTCTATATATTTTGTAAAAATGTCTCGTGTTTTTTAAAGTCTAGCATAGCAAATCTTGAATTTTCTGTTGTTGTTTTTCTACTTGTTAATATGTCTGGTAATGTTGAAACTAATCCTGGACCTCTCCCACCAGATGAAAACCACTGTCTTTCAATTATTCATTTAAATGTGAGGAGAATCAGAAATAAAATGGAATATATTAAGGATAATTTCACCGATTTTGATATCCTATGTTTCACAGAAACACATCTGTCAGACAATGTACTAAGCGTTGATCTAAATATAGAGGGGTTTTGTAATGACTATAGAAAGGATAGTACAGCCCACTCAAGTGGAATATTAATGTACACCTCAAGTAATTTTATTTCGCGTGGCATTTTCGAACTCGAAATACCAATGTTAGACGCGATGTGGGTTGAAGTAAATAATCGCACGAATTGCTTTTTAATATGTACAGTATACTGACAACCAAATTCAAATAATGTCTTTTGGACAAATCTGAGTAATGCAATAGATATGGCTCTCGATATATCAAACAACGTTATCATAGTCGGAGACATAAATGAAGATCAATTAAGGCATGAAAACCATAAATTACGAGACATTATTATCATAAACAATATGAAAAATGTTATTTCTGAACCAACTAGAGTGACAGATCATTCCTCGACGTTATTAGATCCCATTGTAGTGTCAGATTCAATAAATGTTTTTAATTCTGGAATTATTAATACTCCAAGTGACATCAGTGACCACTTTGGCACATATGTACATGTTAAGTTTAGTTTTTGCTCTAAACCAACATATACTAGACGCGTATGGATTTATAAAAAGGCTGATTTTGATAAACTGAATACACTTATTCGCGAAACAGATTGGTCATTTCTTTATAACGGTTCCGTAAATGATGCTTGTCGAAATTTCACTGCAAAATTTGTAGAATTAATCAAAATGTGTATTCCCTATAAAGATGTTACTATCCGTCCAAACGACAAACCTTGGTATGATTCGGAAATACGCCGAGTTTCAAGAGAACGTGATAAACAAAAAGGCAAAGCCTTGAAACATAATATTACATCAGAGTGGGCTATATATAAAAAGCTTAGAAACAAAGTCAACAATCTAAAGAAACATGCAAAAGAAAAGTTTTATAATAATATAGAAGAAGTCATTACGGAAGCCAATGCCAATGATCAGCGTCAATACTGGAAACTGTTAAAATATTTTATCAAATCTAATAACATTCAGAAATCATTCCACCATTGAAAACCATATTACCAAATGGTCAGATCACTTACTCTATATCAGATCAAGACAAGGCTAACAGCCTAAATGACTATTTTATATCTATATCATCCGTTGATGATACGCATGCTTCTTTACCAAATTTTGATCTTAAAACGAAGACAAAACTAGAATCTATTATTATAGAAGAATCAGAAATAGTTGATATTATAAAAATATTGAATATAAACAAAGCATGCGGGGATGACGAAATAAGTCACAAGATGCTTAAAGAAACAATGTACACTATTTCAAAGCCGCTATGCATAGTTTTCAACAGGTCACTCGAAGAATGCATATTTCCAGATATTTGGTAAACAGCTGTAGTTATGGCATTTTTCAAAAAATGTGACGCTAGCCTCCCTAGTAATTATAGACCAATATCGTTACTTAGCTGTGTAGGAAAAGTTATGGAAAGGATAATGTTTAAACATATGTACAACTTTTTTCATAAGAATAATCTCTTTTTCAAATACCAATCTGGCTTCTTACAGGTCACTCCACAGTTTATCAACTTATGGATATGTATCACCACATTTGCCAAGCTTTTGATGCCAAACAGTACACTTGTATAGTATTTAACGATATCTCAAAGGCTTTTGATCGAATATGGCATCTTGGCCTTCTATTTAAGCTAAAGCAAAACGGTATTAATGGTAAGCTGTTGGCTTGGCTATCAAATTATATTTTAAGTCGTACTCAGCGAGTTAGGGTCGGTACAACATCATCTGAGACTAAATATTTGAAGGCTGGGGTACCTCAAGGATCGGTTTTGGGTCCTCTTCTTTTCTTAATCTATATAAATGATATTGCTGAAAATATGCTAAGCATTACTCGACTCTTTGCAGACGATAGCTCTCTCTCAATATCCACATGCAGTATTGATGATATGGAGGGTATTTTAAAGCATGATCTACATATTATAGCTCAGTGGTCGAAACAGTGGCTTGTTCAATTTAATCCTAATAAAACTGAAGTATTATTTTTCTCCCTTAATCACACTGATCGCCGTCCACAACTATTTTCTAGTACGGAAAGACAGAAGTGGATAAAGATTCATGAACGGGACGTTGAATTTGGTATTACATAAGTTGCTATCTCTTGGATAAATACTAATATGTACGTATAAATCTGGTGTTAATGTCTACGTCACGTTTACCCCGCATGCGCAGACCATTTTAGAGACATTTTGAGGACGCCATTTTTATTGCAGCACAGTTGAATATCGTTGGCATTTCCATAGCGGATATTAAACTAAATGCATTAGAGCTGGAGAGTAACGGTTGTCCAAAAGTTCGCGACGAAAGGTAGGTACGTGTATATGTTGTGAGTTTGGAGATGATGTATTGGTTAAATGTATTTTTGTCCAAGCGCTATCGAGAGCTCTCGACTCCTGTGCTGTGGTCAGTGGTCGGCTGACTGTTATTCGCGATGAAATTGAAAATGCAGGATGTGTGTGTACATTTTCGAATATCTGGTTATACTTGTACGGTTTAGGGGAATGTTTGATGTGGTTGGGGTGTGTTTGAAGGATTATTGTACCAATGTGATGTATAAACTTGTGATCTAGGTCAACTGATGTTGTTGTTTTTTGTGGGAGTACGCATGCCCGTTAGGCGATTTTGTCAATTTAGGAAGCCGGATTTTTTTTTTCGTGTTTGAGGAAGTATTCACGGCTGTTTGAGTTTAGGTGAAAGGTAAGTAGATGTGATATTCTGTTATTGTGACGGTTTTAAATTTAGTAATGCGAAGAAAGGTTGGGGCGCCTGTGAAGATTGTTTGTTTTGTTAGTTGTATGCGAGTGCGCATGCGTCGAGTAAGTAGGGTTTGATCTGTCACTCATGTTTGTTGTGGAAGATCTGTCACTCACGTTTGTTTTGGAAGCCATCTTGGAAGCTGCAGTGCTATCGTGTGGTTGTATTCGAGGAAGTGTTAAAGAAGATTTCATTTGATTGCCATTGTAAGTACATGTGGATTTGGTAAGGAAAATATATATGCATTTGAGAAATGGCTGTGAAATATTTAAGCTTGCTAAGTGCATAACATTTTCGACGGGAGGGTTGTGCTAATACTCCTATGGCTAAGTATGAGATTTATGTGGCATTGACAGTGAGATTGTGCATTGGCGAATAGGAAGGACAGGGTAACACATATTGAATTCAAGTAATGTGTTTTGCACATCCAGTGTACAAATAGATTGACAACTTCTGCCTTGGGGATAATCGTATCTGCAGGCCTGTGCCTTTTTTGGTAGGTTTGGCGGACGTTATTGGGGAAAATTGGCGCAGGTCATACATCGTCACAGAGAATATGATGTGCATGTGGCACATAAGGTGCGATGCGCATGTTGAGAACACATTTCATGACTGTTTGTCAAAGAAATATACCTCGGGCTTCCCTGAGGTATTGAATGTTATCAACAAGCGTTTGCCGTTAGTAAACAAGTTATGACCTGGCTTTGTGTAATTGCCTGAAGGTATGAGGCGTGTTGATGCAGTAAAGGGGGGTCACGTGCTACTGAATACACACATCTTTTGTTATGTCTGGCAGAGTATATGCTAAGTGTCAAGTAAGCAGAAGGTGATTGGGGAATTAGTAATGAAAGTTTGGTTTATTGTTGAATTGGCTCATGAGTAAAGGACAGCGGTGTGGTGATTGATGTTTGTAAAGCATGGGGAGAATGACGGGTTTTAATTAAAAATTCATTTCAATGTCTATCATGTATTACTAGAATGAGTATATGTGACCTGTGTTATTCGAAATATTCGGATATAACAGGTACGTATTTTGTCGTATGCACTTCAATAGCAGCAATTGGACAGGGAACTAGAATTTGCCGTTATGCACTTCTTGTGTGTCAGACTGGAAAAATAACCCAAAGCTGAGAATGTTGGGCTGCTGTTAATGTCTATAAATGGGAGATAATTATATCAAATTTTCTCTCCTTTCAGCAGGCCTCGTAATAGTCCTTGCAGTGGTGGTGAAGCCTGTTGGTTGTGTTGAAGGAAGAGGTTCCCTCCAGCGAGAAGTTGTTTACACCGTGCCACGTCACTTTGGTATGTTGCAAGTGGTTCAATTTTGTTGCTTATATATATAAATTTCATGTGTTGATGTTGATTGCCTCTTTGTGTGCCAGGAACAGAAATTAGCAGTTGGCGGTTGCGAGTAAAAAATGGTCTGGGCGGGCAAAATGTGAATTCCATGCAGCCATGTGATAATCAAAAATATGCAATAAAAGGAAATGGAAATGGGTAATCATTGGACACAAGCATTACATTTTGAGGCCTTTACCGGATAGGTTTTGCTTGTGTGCTGTGAACTATGTGCTAATGGCCGAAAGGTAAAAGGAAACCCTTAACAAAATAACAACAAAGAAAGTATATTGTTGTATTTGTCTGATTTCGCAAAATAAACAGAGTTGCGACTATTGACTGCATTTAAACGTTTAATGCACTATGTAAGAACAATTGCGTAATGTTCTGTTCCCTAGTAAAATGTTTCTCGGACGATTGGTTAATGGAGTTCCCACGTGTGGATTCCAATTTCTCATGTCGAAAAGGGCGGCAAATTAACAAGCCCATTGGGCTTGTGTTATTGGATATTGGGCAAGCCTGACAGGCATTTTAGCATAGTTGGGATTGTGCTAATTTCTGCCACTGCTTTGCACTTTGACTGTTAATTTAAACTTAGATATCCATGAGTACAAGTAACATACGCTGGGTGTTCCTGGATATTGGGCAAAGCTGGCAGACATTTCACCAGTCTCGAGATTGTGCTAATTTCGACGGCTGCTTTGCGCTTCAAATGTTAATTCAAACTTACATGTCCATGAGTACAAGTAACATTTGCTGGTATGTAATCAAGTTTTCAACAGAGAAGGCAGTGTTTATTTTACACATGATCATAAATTCATGTTAAAAGTCGAAGGGGATATCATTTGGTTTGACTTCTGGTTCTTCGGTATTTTAAAAAGCGGTGCTTTTAGAAATCACCAATAACAAAACTGTGAAAGATGTTGATAGAAAACGTGTCACGCATTAATTATAAAAGTGTATGTCAATATGAAATATTTCTTCCAAAAGAAGACATTGATTTACACATATCTAATATGTTTTACTGCTTTAATACAAGAATTAAGATATCTCAGTTGCCATCATTTATAAAACAAGTCAGTAACATTACAATTTATAAGTAAATACATAACTTGCACTTAGTAGCCTTAATTTTCGTGTGGCAGCGTACATGTTACACAAACGGATAGTGAGTCAGAGTCGTGCAAGTGTTAACAAACTTTGCGTTGTTGAATGCAAGATTTATTTGTTTGATTTTGTATCTGTCCTGAAATAAACAGTTGCATTGATTAAAAATACCTTCAGCAGCTCTAAAGGTTTGACAAAGTTTGCTTTCACTCACTGGGAACATTTAGTTAGTATACGTATATGTAAATATTCTTTACAGTAGCCCATTGTCATAACGGGTGAATATTACTATGTTTCTTGTTTTTCAGCAGTCCGGCTTGCACGTGTGTTAAAGGTCGGTACAAATTGGCCATATGAAGTCGTTCTCTCCAGCGTAGTCTGCGTCAGCAGTGGAATTTCTGGCCTCTGCCTTCGGTATGTTTTAAGTTGTTTGGTGTTGATGGTTATATTGGTATATATACGTTTTGCATTGTCTTACTGTAACTTTGTGCATTTATGAGGCCCTTCGGTAATAAGAGCAATAAGTTTGCTCAATGTACATACTTGGAAGCAATTAGTGTGTCACGTTAGAGGTGAAACTGCTACCCATATGGACCACTTGCTCAAGTGGTACTTTGCTTTGTGCACTTCATGTGGTTACAATGTTTGCATTTATACATAGCCCTTTTTCAAACTCGCAGTACATTCTGATTACCACAATGTTGACATGGCCTTACCATCATGTACAGGGCCTTACTATATCTATCCCCATGCTTGACATACTCATCATGGTGACATCACCTTCATCATACCCAAATGTACAGGTGCGGCACACTCTGAAGGTGACGATATGGGTAAAATATTACTTGATATTTGGTAGAAACAACGTTGGCTACATACTAGGCATTTCCTTAGTTTTGTTCATGAGATGTACAGCACATACTCATCATGACTACATCATAGTAAAATATAACGTCCGCTTAAGGTCGTGTGCAGAAATGAATTTGCATAGGACATTCCAGGGGTTGTGTGTTTCAGTTCAGCTGGGTTGTTGCACACATGATATAGAACTTACATGTGTATGTCAGCGGCAGGTGTCAACGTATGTGTGTATCCTGTGCTGAAAGTCTGCATGTGTTACATTTTGCATGATACCGCAGCCAGGCACTGCAAAGAATGCAAGCTCAAGCAGCTATCTCCAACAAACACGTTTCTGTATATGTGAAACCGAAACATTCACAGAGTTCAATGTACGCCAACGTTCATTCCTTATCCTGCTTTCATTTCAGTCTGACAGGTTCCCGCTACATTGCCTTTTACGGAAACCGGCATAGCTGTGATTCGACACATGTAAGGGACACAAGCCAACAACAAAATGTAAGTGTCAAATGTAAACACGGAGGCTGTAACGTTATCTTTGGTTGTGTTGGTTGCAGTTGTGTATAAGTACCTGTTGCTGTAAATGACTCCACTTGGTAGTACCAATCGTGTTGTCTGTCACTTATGTGCCACATTCCCAAAGGTTATTATGATACATGGGATTAGTTTGTCAGCGTTCTGTTGGTCCGTCTCAAAAGAAGAAGCTGTCTTTAACTTCTATGTCCTGTCATATTACTCCATCAGCGCTACAATATAGCGAAGAACTGTCTCATGTCCTTACAGAAATAACAGTTGAAGGTCACACTGACGGTCATGATGTGGTTTAGCAACTGCTTTCCTTTCCTACTACACCATACCCTTGGTTATATTTGTCCAGTTTTGCGATAATTTCCCATCCAAATCCACATGCAGTCTGCCATCGCCACGGCCGTTTCTCAATGGAAGTCACAAATCCCCGCGATCATACCGCATGTTGTCACCTGCAATGGCGCGTTGCTTCCCAACAAGCGTAGATTTTGTATATATATTGCAAAATGTGGTTTCAAAAGATAGCAATGTCTGACTGTGTGTGTGAAGTTTGCTGGGGAAAGGAGAAAGGATGTAAGAAAATTTATTAGAAATATAGTCCTCATTTTCAGTATAATAAACAAATACAACTTCAATTTCCAGTATATGAAATACTACTTGAACTTTATGTTCTGTGACCGCGAAGTCGGTAATAGGAGACGCCATATCACAGTGGTGAATATATAATCCAGGCATAAGCATCTTCAAGGAACAAGAATGAAATTGTCTTCCGCTTCAAATGTTTAATAGTGATTGCCAAATAATGCATGACAAAGACTGCAAAAGTGTAAATTGCTACTGAAGGTAAATCGCAGATGGCCTGCAATTGCAGCCTGTGTAAATAAAAGAACATCACGGCGCATACTGTGACGGTGGTCAGATTTTATTTAGGGTGTACTGTCCGCTGGAAAAATGACTAATTTACCGCTAACCAATGACAACCCAGTAGCCAGAAATGTAACAGTTGAAACACTCACATCATAATAGTCTCCATCAGCACAACTCTTCATGCAGTTAGAACACACTCATTACATTAAGAACACAATGATCGGCAATAACAGGCATTACATTACGCAGTTACATTGTTTGCAGCGAATTAGATTGGTCGTGAGGCAATCAAGGCAGCCATGTATAGTGTGAAACACTGTTGTTTAGGGAGCCCTTGTTCTTTCGTAAATGTGCATTTGCTTGCTGCGTGGAATGAAACATACACGAGCGATATACAAGCACAGTGGAAAAATAGGTGCGTTCTCAGGCCAAAAAACAATACCTGTGTCTACATCGGCTCGACTGTCTGTGTTTTTTAGGGGCCTTTTTCCGCCGTTGTTATTACAATATGTTGCAGTAAACTGAATCATAGACAAACTTTCAGCTGTACCATCAACTTGTGTGGGGTGTGAGAGATAAATACATGTACAACCTCACAATATCTTGCTGCTGCAAAAAGAAAAGGAAACTGCATACCTACCGACCTTACTTCTTAAGAGCTTGCAATAAGGAACACACCTACCTGTTTTTTTAGCCTCATTGTTCCAAATTGAATTTCCATCGGTCAAGAACCATGTGTACGTGTCTATTGCAAATCCTGCACCATGATGTTGGCTCCTGTTCACATTTAGACCGAAATAAATTAATTTTCCATACCCTGGTAACCCCTGCACATGTTCACATGCTCACATTGAATGGCACACGCTTATGGAAGCAAGATCATTCCTGTCTCACATGTGACACACTTCAACATGTACACCCTTGCAACTACTTACATTCTGCAGATATACTTCTCCTCATGCTAAATATCTCCTGCACATGTTCATACAAGCACGTCTGTACAAATAGTTTCTGCAGGCACTAGTCCGCGACTAGTCACCCTGTCAGAAGTGGCTAGTCCCAAGAAGCAAGTGTGGCTAGTCCCAAAGAATTGGACACAAGTCTGGATTTCGCTTTCTCATTATGTTATAACTGCGTCTTGCATACTCATTACAATTCCTTATACACAGTAAAGGAAACAATCCTTATTTACTCTTCAGAGTTTTAATTTATGTTTGAGTGGTAAATATTGTAGACTGCCATTGGGTGAAACAGTAGAAAGTGTAGTTGATCCTAGCAAAAATTCATGTTGATGTGAAATCCAAGATGGCCGCCAAAGCTAAAAATAGAGTTTTAAAATACAACTTTGCAGCGAATTATTCTTGAAAACTATAAGTTATATTGATATGGGACTTTTTCTAAAATGATCAGCATGACATGATGTTGATCCTTGTCAAAAATCGTTTTGATTCAACGTTAAACATGGCTGCCAGCGGCCATCTTTGTTTACATAGAGTTATATAGTAAAAACTTGTAGCGACTACTCCTCTGAAACTACTTGACGGGTTGTCATGAAACTTTACAGGAATGTTGCTCTTGATGTGTAATTGATCCTAGCAAAATTTCAGATATGCCAGAAATTCAAGATGGCCATCACAGCTAAAAATAGATTTTTAAAAAATAAGTTTGTAGCGACTACTTCTTGAAAACTATAAGTGATATTGATATGGGACTTCTTCTAAAATGAACAGCATGACATGATGTTGATCCTTGTGGCAAATTGTTTTGATTTGATGTTAAACATGGCTGCCAGTGGCCATCTTTGGTTACATAGAGTTATATAGTAAAAACTTGTAACGACTACTCCTCTGAAACTACTTGACGGATGTTCATGAAACTTCACAGGAATGTTGCTCTTGATGTCTAGTTGATCCTAGAAAAAATTCAGGTCGGCCGGAACTTGAAGATGGCCGCCACAGCTAAAAATAGATTTAAAATAAATAAGTTTGTAGCGACTACTTCTTCAAAACTATGAGAGATATTGATATGGGACTTTTTCTAAAATGATCAGTATGACATGATGTTGGCCCTTGTCGAAAATCGTTTTGATTTGACGTTAAACATGGCTGCCAGCGGCCATCTTTCTTTACATAGAGTTATATAATGAAAATGTGTAGCGACTACCCCTCTGAAACTACTTATGCGATTTTCATGAAACTTCACATGAATGTTGCTCTTAATGTCTAATTGAGCCTAGCAAAATTTCAGGTCGGCCGGAAATTCAAGATGGTTGCCACAGTTAAAAATAGATTTTCAAAAAAGTTTGCAGTGACTACTTCCTGAAATCAAAATCAATCAGGAGAGCTTCACGGTCATTGACCTCTTGTTTCATTCTTTTCTGACAACTCAATCCCTCGAACGTCATTAGAACACAATGTAAAACCATTTCTGTTACCCCACTTGCCTTTGATGTCTGAAACTATTACGCTCAACAATACACAGAGAAACAATAAAAAAGCATACCTACCGTTTTATATCAAACATACTTCCATGACCAAACGTCCTTAGTTACTCATCGAAAGAGTGCCGACAAATCAGCCTGATTGCTAATTAAAAAATGCGTTAGTGTTATTGTTTCACTATTGCGCGACTTTCAGGTAATCACATGTATTAAATTGAAATGGAGGCGGGACTTTTGGCATGGTTACTGGTTGGGGTCACTGCTGATCGCCACTGTGGATGCTTATTGCATGACAAATTTGGGACTGAAATCTTTTAAACAGCGGCAAGCCCTACTTTCCCTTCTCTCTTTTAAATTGCACTAGTCTGGACAGAAATCTGTGGGAAAGTGACACGACCGACTTCGGCTTTGCACTAGATCAAGCGTGGGTCTATTCGATTTTTACAGCCCTGACAAGGTCACACATATAACCACTATGGTCGCACACCACATGTTGAGCAGTAAAAATATAACTTATTATTTCTCTGCCCTCCCCACAACACATCTCACCTTTGGTGAATGGAAATAATTCCACCGTATGGACTGTAAGCATGCGGAAGACATGGAAATACCCATTAAATAATAAGGCATTCCACGGTATGGACTGTAAGCATGCGGAAGACATGGAAATACCCATTAAATAATAAGGCAATATACAGGTATGCCCATTTCAGTCACGAGTCCCTGCTGCATATATCAAATTATACAATGGAATGCATATTGTCAACCTCAGGAGATAATACACATGGTTGCTCATTGCCTATAACCTAACTGTTGCAAACTGTTCTTTCACCAGGTTTACAACAGTCTCTGACATAAAGGAGCAGCACCTCAATACAGACATCAACCTTGATGTCACTGTGGACAGCCTATCGAAAGTCAGCAGTTATGGCAAAGCTGCAGGACAAAAAATTAACGGTGTCCTCTGTGACAGAACCGGCAAAGTAGATTTCATTGCTTGGAATGACTGCGTGCAGTATGTTTCTGAAGCCCTCGCTGTAGGCAAGACCGTTAAAATAGTCAATGTTAGAGTCCGCCAAGCGAAAGCACAGTTCTGCTCCACTTCATCAGGCCTTCAGCTGCTCTTCACAAAGAATACAACAATAGAGGACAGTGATACCATTCAACAGAGTGCTCCTCTGCTACTTACAACCATTGAGAAGCTGAATTGTTATGACAATTCGAGAAACAATATAGCTGGTCTTATAACTTCCGTGTCACCTTTGCAAAACGTGAATGCAACCGAAAAACTTGCCATCAAGGTGAGAGATATGACTGGAGAAATAGATGTCTCCTTCTGGAGGGAGACAGCTGCAACCTTTGCTGGAGTTGTCGGTGATAGAGTCCTTCTGGAGGGAGCTACTGTGAAGAACTATGGTAGATACAATGTCATTAATGGCAACAGCGCTAACGTAAGTCTCAATGTTGTCCACCGCGACCTCTCTCACCTGTCTAATGTCTCAAATACAGCTGCCCCAAAAGTTGATCGCTCGCCTGCTAAAGTTCAACCAACAGTGGTGAAGTCATTGGATCACCTGTCAGAATCCAATGAGAGACAAACGTTCACTGCAAAGGTGACAGAGGTTTTCCTGCAATTCTACGACCAATGCCCTGATGTCAGATGCAGGAAGAGTATAAAGAAATTGGACAATGTCTTTCGATGTGACAAGTGTGACAAATCTTACAGTGTTTGTTCTACCGGCTTACGTTTGAGACTAACTATTACGCAGGATAACATGTCAAGAACACTGACTGCTTTCAACAACATTGCAGAGAAATTGATCGGCAAGACACTCAAGGCGATCTTAGACGACAAAATGACTGGCAGTGATGTTGCTGAAATTGTAGAAGGGCAAACATTTGATTTTGTTGCATCTGGTGGCCGCATAGCAGATGAGTTCCTCTGCCACGATTGCAAGTTAGTGGATACTGCTGCAGCAAATGCATTTGAGCCTTCGTTGCATGCACCTACAGTACGATATTCACCTGACAATACTGAATGTCCCACAACACAGCTTGCGCAAAACACAAAGTCACACGCACCTATTGCAACACCTCCAGCTCTACCTGCCGACGCTATAGTAGGACACTATCCTGCAACATTACAAAACGTGAGAACTGACATAATTAAGTCAAACTGTACACACTTGCCATCCAGTATTTATCGGATGAGTACAATTTCGAGCAGTAAGCATCTGGATCAAGACATGCCTACCATCAGGGCCGGAAAACGTCGGGTGCGCACTCTTCCATCACCTACATTGAGTCTTCCACCAAAAAGGTTCATTCCCTACCGCCACGGCCACTGCACGGACTTCTCTGACAGTCTGGGACACTACAGTCCAATGTCAAATGAAGGCATCAGAGAACTGTGGCCTGAATATACAATTCCACCAATTCATACACATGAGCATCACAGGAGTATTCCAGGGATATCAGACATTGGTACATCTGGTTCACCATATCTCTCCAGCACACATGGACTCAGGCAACCTCTTCCAGACAAACACGTACATTGCAGTGATGTTGGTACTACTGATAGTTCCACTGACCCTGCCGATTATGGAAACTTTAGTGTAGACTACACTCCCAGTTCAACTACAGTGCTCAGACATGAAGGAGACATGATAAGAAACTATTCGGCCGTGTTTACAGACACATACCAGCGTAAGCAAGACGCAACAAACTACAGTAGACACAGTCAAGCTATTCCACACAGCCCATCTCAGGAGACCATGCCTCAAAAAACATTTCTATTGCCACCTCCACTCACACAGGTACTTCAGGCAAAACAACTTCCAAAAAAACGTAAAACATTCAATATGTACAGTCTCTTACGTGACTGAAACAAACAACCTCTGTTTCCTTCAGGAATACACATCGTCACTCATTGCTATTAACAGGACCAGAGAACGTATTTCGTGTAAGAACAAGAAAACACTTTTTTCACATAGTAAAAACTTGTAGCCATTACTCCTCTGAAAGTACTTGGCAGAATTTCATGCAACTGTACAGCAATGTTGGTCTGCATGTGTAATTGATCCTGACAAACTTCCAGGTCACCCAGAAAATCCAGATGGCCACCACAGTTAAGAACATATCTATAACGAAATAAGTTTGTATGTAGCGTCTACTTCTTGAAAGGTAAACGTGAGATCAATATGGGACTTTCTCTACAACAAACCGCAGGACACGCTGTTGCCCGTAGACAAACATTATTTTCATTAGCCATTAAACATGGCTGCAAGTTGCCGTCTTCGCAGTACACTTATATAGACTTATACAGTAACAACTTGTAGCGACTACCCCTCTGAAACTACTTGACAGATGTCCATGAAACTTCAAAGGAATGTTGCTCTTGATGTGTAGTTGATCGTAGAAACAGTTCAGGATTATTGTAAATTCAAGATGGCCTCCACAACTACAACTATATTTCAAATAAATAAATTGTAGGAACTACTCATGCAAAACTGTGAGTGATATTGACATGGGACGTCGTCTAAAATGATCAGCATGAGAGCTAACCATGCTTTGTGTTAGTGTACACTTAGTTGCCTCAATGCTTATTGCATTTCCATACCTCTTACTCCTGTAAACTTCAGTTGATGCATGGTCTAGTGTGCGGCCAACATGTCAATACATATGAGATTTTGTGCTACGGACCCATGTATATAGTTACCATGCCTTGTTTCATCTTTCACTTCAATCAATCATATGCTTATTGCCTTTGCATGTCATGTGTTAGAGTAGGCAACAGTTTATTCATTGCTTACTGCGAGGGCACTTAACAATAACATCACGTTGTGTGCACCATACCTATGTATACCATGTTCATGGCTTTTGTTATTGTACACGTTAGCTCTTATTTTGCCTATTGCCTTACAATGACTCATGCCTATATTTAGTTCAGTTCATTTTCATTGTTTACTCGGAGGTCTATTACCTTACCATGATTTGTGTGCATGTTTAGTTTAGTTTAATTATTGCTTACTGGTAGGCCAACCATGTTTTGTGTTACTGCACAGTTACTTGTTTAATGCTTATTGCAGTAACATACATTGTATAACTGTTGACTTCAGTTTATTTATGCTTTACTGTGCGGCCAACATGGCAATATATATAACACTTCTATGCAGTTTACCCATATATACAGTTATGATGCCTTACGTTATTGTAGTTCATTGAATGTTTATCGCCTTCACATTCTTCGTAACACAGTCAATTTCAATGGCTTCGCTGTTTACAGGGACGCCAACCAAACTTTTTCTCTTTCTACGCTTACGTCAATTCACTGCTTATTTCATTTTCAAACTTCCTCTTATTTTTCCCTTTTGTTCATTCATGGTCTACTTGGGGGCAAAGATAACACTAGACATCACTTTCTCTGCATCATACTGATGCACACAATTACAACTTTTATGTTTTTTCCGACTTCAGTTATTCATATGGCTGTTGCTTTCTTCATACCATTCCTTACTTCGCGGCCAACATGTCAATACATATAACATTCTGTGCTGCGGACCCATGTATATAGTTACCATGCTTTGTTTCCCCTTTCACTTCAATCAATCATATGCTTATTGCCTTCCCATGTCATGTGTTAGAGTAGACAACAGTTCCTTCATTGCTTACTGGGAGGGCACTTAACAATAACATCACGTTGTGTGCACCATACCTATGTATAATACCATTTTCATGGCTTTTGTTATTGTACACTTTAGCTCTTATTTCGCCTATTGCTACAATGACTCATGTTTATATTTACTTTAGTTTATTTTTATTTCTTACTCGGAGGCCTATTACCTTACCATGATGTGTGTGCATGTTTAGTTTAGTTCATTTATTGCTTACTGGTAGGCCAACCATGTTTTGTGTTATTGCTCAGTTAGTTGTTTAATGCTTATTGCAGTAACATACATTGTATTACTGTTAACTTCTGTTTCTTTATGCTTTACTGTGCGGCCAACATGGCAATACATATGACACTTCAATGCAGTTTATCCATATATACAGTTATGATGCCTTTCGTTATTGTAGTTCATTGAATGTTTATTGGCTTCACATTCTTCGTCTATTTCATTGGCTTCGCTGTTTACAGAGAGGCCAACCAAACTTTTTCCCTTTCTACACTTACGTCAATTCACTGGTTATTTCATTTCAAACTTCCTGTTGGGGGCCAAGATAACAATAGACATCGCTTTCTCTGCATCATACTGATGCACACAATTACAACTTTTATGTTTTTTCCAACTTTAGTCATTCCTAAGGCTGTTGCGTTCTCCATACCATTTCTTATTTCAGGCTTTACTTCACTCATTCTTTGCTGGGTACCCCTCATGCCAATAGATACTACATTCTGCGCACAATACCTATGCATACCACTATCACCCTCCGTGTCATTGTAATCTTCACTTGATTCAATGCATTTTCCAATGCATGTACTAATCACAACTTCCTAGTGCACACTTCCATTCCTACATGTTACTTTATTTGCAATTTATTCCCACTTACAATATCAATGCTATTGACACTCCACAAATTGTTCACTTTCTGTTAAGATATTATACATATGATCTTACACAGTCGTAACAACTTCCTTTGCAAGCACTGCTGCTGCTTTCAGCAAAACCAGCAAACAGCACAGACTTGATGAAAGTCAGCTTTTGCTTAGTATACATGGTCATACTTTGGCACCTTATGTGCCATGTTCTTGTGTTGCACATTTATATCTCCATCACTTCATCCTACTGATCAAAGATCAGAACCACTTATGGTATGGTGTCGCGCATGTCTGTGTCTTATCAGACTTCATTTACACTGAAACACATGGCATGTTGCGCATGTTATCCCAATGTGCTTCCGCCATCACGTTAAAGTCTGCACCATGAAAAATCCACCTTTCGAACATACCCCGACGCAAGTAAAAACCCTTTTTGGCATACATTCAACTTTGTATTTGTATTCACCAGCGCAACTACACCCTCACAACCTCCATTAGCGAACGTTACTATCCACTAGCCCTGTGTACCACACCTTCAACTGTGGTTGCCGCCTTCGACATATCCATTGCCCGCTCATGTCATTAAACAATCATGTTCATGACATGTACATCACTGCATTCCACAAACCACCTTCAATGTATCACAAGCACACATAGTATATATTTCCAAACATATCTGTTTTTATACTTCACGAACGAACACATAACATCCCTTTCCTCAATGTCCATGTTTCAAACAGTCATACTTTTCCACAAACTTGGAAGCGGTATACCTTAATATGTGCATGCCATTTTTTTACTTCATCACCAGCTCCTATGCAGTTCCTGTTGTGTACTTTCATTATGTTTTAGAACTTTATTAAATGAATACACCAAACTACTTTCGAGTTGTTCCTTCAATTACTTTCCCACTTTCAGATATTCTCTTAATGTCATGCGCTGTATTGATCAATATCACTTAAATCTGACACAGGCGCTCAGACGCTACTCAACATTGCTACTGCAAAGCCTTTATACGTTTGAGCCATGTGTACAAATCATGCCCTTCATGTACAGTGTTTCCTACAACTTCCAAGTGACGTTACCCTTTCCAATGCTTCCCTTACAGGCAATTACCATATTGATCGTCGCTCGATTGCAACCAACAACCAGTTACAAGAGTATCCCATTATAGTGATCAAATACATTCTATAAACAACCATCACTGCATGATAGAAACATACCTAGTGCATATCGATACCGATCAAAAATAACATCATCTTTTAACCATTTGAAAGTTGCACTAAAATAACTATCGAAGCCTCCATTTCGTAAACTAAGGCATCATAGTCCCTATCACCATATATAGAATATTGTCACATATAACTGCTTAAAGGGACACTGTCCGTAAGTAAGCAGATATTGAACATAACCAAATAACTGTCTGACTTTTATTCAGTGAAATATATACATGAAAACATGAGCATAGACACTAAGAAGTCTGTAGTAATACATTCGTGAGTTTGAAAAAAAAAAGCTTAAATTATTATTTGTAAATAAAGTGGGACCCACCGTATTTACCTTTTCTGCGATCACGTGACTTCCATTAGCGCATTAGGTTTTCATCATAGTATTTACAACATTATGTATAGCCCGGTTAGCTCAGTTGGGAGCTAGGTCGACCACTTTACGTTCACTATTATTACCGCGAGTGTAATTTTAGTTTGGGCTGCGAGTTCAAACGCCCGAAATGGTTTCTCTTTTTTTTTGTACCGCGACTGAATTCCATCAAACAATCCTGCTATAATTAGTAAATATTCAGTAATGTTTGGTGTGTAATGTTTGCGAACATAATGAGTGTGTGTTTTATAAGCTAAAAGTTACGGACAGTGTCCCTTTAACTGGGCACAGAAAATATTGTCATTAACTATGCATATCCTCCATAGTTAATCAGATTAACTCCCTTCATATGAGTCACTGTTCTGATTAATCAATATTCTATATATGGTTATTAGAACTCGATGTCATAGCTCTACAAATGACAGTACCACAACCGTTCAACAGAAACTTCAAACCATCATATCAAATTTGTTTATCGTTCATTTTTGATCATTCTTCCGACCCTTTTTTACATGTTCCAGAACTGTTGCTAATAACTACTTTCTGCCAAAGTCACTACATTCCCTTTAACATGGACATGAACAAACACATGCCTTTCAGTCATGTCAACCTATTTCCCTGATGAAACAACACTGGCACTACGTTGGTTTACATGTGAATTTTCAAACAGTTTAAACCCAGTACCGCCCGTGTCGTTGCCGCCGGCCCCATTTGGTCATGCTGCAAAGAATACGGCCACTGCAAATCCCTTTGGAGTGGTAGGCAGAGGGGTAGAACTCCCCCAAATTCATGTTCATTTTATCATTTGTTGTTCATGTTCATTAAAGGCCTTCATCATCATCCCTGCATTGTTTCAGGTGCTATCTCGCTCGCATCAAAATAACAGTGATAGATAAAAAAAATGCGATCCAGTGTAAATGGAGTTTCTACAATAGAATTTGCAGCAACTCTGCAATTCAGGGTGAGAAAGCTCGAAGCCCATTTTCCATATTTTATCTCGATGTACATGGAAGATGAGCCTGGCATGTTTATGCCTTTTAGGTGCCATATTACCTTTACATGTGTTGGTGCGCCTTAAAACCCCAATTCAATTCACTTCAACCCAGAACCATATGTATCTGTACGCAATCAATGACACTTATCACTTGTCTACTTTCAGATGGACAGGAGTCGCTTACAGTTCTTTTCTACGGTTCTTTGCCTACTTCACAGTACACACAACAACATGAATGGTCTCATCACATTGGCAGGCCAACTGGAGAAGAACGTCAACAACTATGCCATACCATCTCCAAGTGTCATACACGTCCCTCGCTCTGCCATTGATATGTACGCTTGCACACTCCTACCGCATGATGCTCCGGTTGACTTGGTGCCACTGACAACCACAGGAAATGGAAACTGCTTGTTCAATGCCTTCAGTTTACACCTTGTACGCAATGAAACAATGGCAACAGAGTTGCGAATGCGTAGTGCATTGTCACTTATACACCTGTTGAAACTTCATCTACAACAAATCCCCACAGTTACAAGTTTGTTAAAGAACCATTTCACTATATATCAACCATTATCTGGATCACACTTACAGTGTGCAACAACGAACATGTCACACTCTGACATCACAAAATACCTCCAGTCTGAAATTTCTATCACATTGTCCGACAAGGCTTGGTCGAGCATGACACAATTACAATCCCTCAGCAATGCAACTCAACTGCCCATCCTTTCAGTCTACCCATTCGTAAACACAGCTATACGACGCAATCTTCACACCCTTGTACAACCATGGCTAGTACACAGCAATGTCACTTTCGCTGCCCCTATCATGTGGAGTGGATCTTTCACTTCAAACACTTGGTTTGCACCAAACCATTTCGTACCCTTAATCCACAACGACCTCATATATGACAGCGAGGTAAACCATCTGCAACTTCACACTAAAATACCCATTAACTCACCGCAATGCAAGTCCTCCATATCACATTCACATTTGCATAACTTGGAAGTAAAACCATTGGTACCAACAGTTTCCACTGACAGTATGCCTGTTCAACATGAGCAGTTCTCTTGCTTTGAAACACTGCCATCTCTGTTTTGTTCCTCTTGCGGGCAGTTAATACTCACTATCAAACCCAGTGGAGAAGCACTGCCACACTGCAACACATGCTTGCCTAAGAAACACAACAACTCACTCAGTCCATTACATAAAACACACATGTACCCCGGGGATACCCCTGCAATACTTGCCTGCCTTAACAGTACTGAAATAAACATGATCTCACAAGTACACCCATATGTGACCTTACTGAAATTACCGGCTGGTGGTCAATTCGCTCAAAAAGGTCAGTCTATCAATTTCCCCGTTCATGTTCAAGACATTTGCTCCAGTTTGCCTCGCGCACCAAACCATGACCCTCGTATCCTCATCTATTCTGCTAAGAGAACAGCACTGCCCTCAATAATCTCGTTGCATAAACACTGTCTGCTTTACAATGGCTAATCTCCAACAACACTTTGTATAAAAATGTTTCCATTACTGATGCGTTCCCCTCCTCCACCGCTACAGAAAACGCCTATGCAGAAGAGGACTTCCAAAGTGTATCTATCATCCCAGTGGATTACACTGTACCAGCACATTCCTCCATTCCCTCTCACACTATGCCATGGATGCCTGGCCAACCTATCAATATATTCAATCACCCAACCATTGAAGAGTTGGCTTTCCCACAGTTATTCCCATATGGTCGCGGAGGATTCTTCTCACAAAAGTTAGAACTTACCCCAAAGCAGTATTTCTCATGTCGCCTCCTCAATGAAGACACACGCTGGGCTGCAAACATGCCCTACATTTTCTGGTGTCTCAATGTCTTCGAACAAAGAACACTTCAGGACTGCATCACCACTGCAGTCCGCATAGGTCCAGCTAAAACCAATTTACAAGCCCATGACGTCCTTTCGGGCTCTTACTCTTCCAAGGTTGCTGAAGACTTTCGCTTCATGAAGAACATGAAGGGCACTAACGCATACTGGAGAGACCAACTGCACAACTTGTTGGCTAACATGTACTTCCTCGGACCACCCACATTTTTCCTGTCCCTCAGTAGCAATGACTCTAACTGGTTAGAACTATATCGCTTCATTGATCCTGCATTGACTGTAGCTGGAGCTCAAGAGTTATCCAGTACACAGAAATCTCGCCTACTTTGCAACAATCCCATTCGAACAGCATTATACTTCTCAAAAAGGTGGGAAACCTTCTTAAACAAATACCTCCTCAAAATAACAGGGCCCCTCGGACACATCACAGACCACTTTGCACGTGTTGAATTCCAAAATCGCGGAAGCCCCCATATCCACGCATTCTTCTGGGTTTCAAATGCACCTGACATGGAAACAGTAGCAGGTCGCCTCCTGGCACCCTCTTTCATAGACACATGCATCTCTGCTGAGCTCCCATCAGCAGACAGCTCACTTCATCGACTAGTCACTTCCTTACAGACACATCATCACACACACACATGTTTCAAGAAGAAGTCGACCACTCTGTGTCGCTTTGACTTCCCGCGAGCACTATCCGAACACACCACAGTTGAATGCTCAAACATCACTTACACCAGTGGTCGCTTTTACAAGCTTACACGCTCACCTGGAAGTGAATGGGTGAACCCATACAATCCTCAAATCCTCCAAAAATGGAATGCAAACATGGACTTGCAAATTGTTGTTTGCAAATACGCTGCAGCTGTGTACGTATGCTCCTACGTTTGCAAAAATGAGCCTGCTTCTACGAAAACTGCACTTCAAGACACCATCAACTCCATGCCAGACAACTCTACCCCACGCAAAAGGCTCTCAAAAATAGGCAATATCCTCCTAACTCACCGCACAATCAGTGCGCAAGAAGCCGCATTTCGCCTCCTCCCTATAAGTATGGTCTACTCCTCCAGGAAAACAATCTACATCAGTTCTGCAAAGCCTGAGGCACGCTACCGCATCCTCAAACCAAAAGCGGTCCTCCAAGCATTGCCCAGTCATTCCCAAGACATATTTGCTCAAAATCTCCATGACCTGTACGCCAGACGCCCTCAAAACACTAAGTTTGACAACATGTCTCTTGTCCATTTCGCCACTTCTTATACCAAACTCCAAAAGCATGAGAAAGTCTCACCCAAAAAGTCATCATTGGCCCGCTACGAACTCCTAGGTGAACCGCCCCAGTTCATTCGCGAAGTACAACGCCAAATGTGCTTTCGCACATACACTGCAAGTCGCGTGGACAAACCAGAAGAACACTATCACTCTCTACTCTGCCTCTTCCTCCCATGGCGCCTCCCATCTGACATAACACATCCCTTCCCTACTGCAGCACAAGCATTCCTAAACAAGACACACCTTCTTGACATAGTTTCCCTCCAAAAATACCAATACTATAAATCCATCGTCAAGTCCATCCAGGACATTCGGCAGCTGCAAGAGGAGGTAGAGGAAGACCTTCAATGCCAAATAACCACACACTTTATGGCAGACCACATAAACCCTATCGACAACACAGAATTGCCCTCCGTTTTCTCCTTCTGTGACACCGATCCACCTTCTGAACGCAACACAGACAACACATTCTCTTCTACAGACTTCCAAGCACTTGCACAATACACAATGTCTGATGATGAGTTCACCGAAAACTTGAATAGCCTTACCACAGACCAACAACTCTCACTAACTCTCCTCAATGCCTTCTACATCAGCAACAAACCCCTTCACCTCTTTATCACAGGTGGTGCAGGCACTGGCAAGTCCTTCCTACTCAAAGTTATGCGTGAACACCTGCTACGGAAGAACACATCCAGTTTCCTCAATGTACTGGTCGCTGCACCAACTGGCGTTGCTGCATACAATGTGAAGGGCTGGACGTTGCACAGTCTCCTTCACCTCGATGTACAGCACAAGCAAAACGCTCAGTACCACCACCTATCAGATAAAATGCTACAAAATCTTCGGCTCCTTTTCCGCTCAGTCACTGTACTCATCATAGATGAAATCAGCATGGTACACATACACAAACGCCTAACTGAAATTAAGGACACTGCATCACAACCCCACATCTCCTTCGGCAACCTTCACATAATCACTTTTTGTGACTTTTACCAACTGCGACCTGCCTTCGGTTCACATGTTTTCAAAGACCATGCCGACTTGCCACAGTAGCACTTATGGCGCGACCTCTTCCATTCCTTGGAACTCCAACAAAACTTTCGCCAGCGATCTGACAACGCATATGCCTCCTTACTGAACCGTGTACGTTTAGGTCTTCATACAACTGACGATATCATCACCTTGCACTCCAGGAAACACGCAACAGATAATATCAACCACTTACATATCTTCCCCAAAAGAATTCAATGCCAACAATATAACAACACAGCCGTGTCTGCCACTGTATCAACACCAACAGACGTCATAAGTATCTCTGCTATCGACGAACATTCTGATGCCCAACTACACGCTGACGACTCCCAGAATGGTGGTCTCCAAACTACATTGACAACATGTATTAATGCCCGTGTCATGTTGATACGAAACATCCAAACGCAATCTGGCCTCGTTAATGGTGCCCGTGGTCAAATACAAAGTTTCTCCTGGAAGAATGGGACGAGCAAACCCCAACAAGGTTCTTTACCCTTCACCATCAACGTCCTCTTCGATGACCCACAAGTCGGCTCCATATTCAGTTTCCCAGGCCATAAACCGGTATCCATCAAACCAATATCTGTACAATTTTACAGTAAAGACAGACGACCCACCATCCGCACACAATTTCCACTTGCAATCTCATATGCTGTGCCAGTCCACAAAGTCCAAGGACTTACATTAGACAATGCATCTATCGACATAGGCACCAACATCTTTGAACCTGGAATGGCATATGTGGCCTTAAGCCGCATTTCCAGACTTAGTGGTCTCTCGGTCATTGACATCAACCCAAAAAAAATCTATGTCTCCAAAGCCGTTCATGCCGAAACGGAACGTCTCAAAACTAAAGGCCTTCCCTCTGCTCCGATGTAGGAATTTTACGCAAACTGCCCATACTTGTTGTCCTCACAGCCATTCGACAGGATCACAGACCACAAACACCGACTACATAATTTACGAAAGAACATATTGAAAATATTACCTGCCCACGCTGTGCAGGTGTAGGTCTGCACATACACTTCAATGCTGCAAATACCTTTTGCCCCATTCGTTCTCGCGTACTATACTGCAGATACCATTCTTAACTTCCATTACACGTTCCAATACACACCAAAACACAACTTCTCCTTTTTTTTTGCAAACAACTACAATTGCCTTCCAAATAACATCAGTGAACACCACCTATACCGTCTGCACTTCCATCCATTAACAACCACCACATCAACCTCTGCATCCATTGTATACCCGTTCCACCCTGCAGGCAGCTCCACCACGCTACTCAGCCTTTACAATGTTCATATGCTGTTCGGTCATCTTCCTAACACGCCACATATTCCACTGTTACTGTCTTCAGACCTACGATGCTTCGCATTTCATAGTGTTTATGTTGACGTATACTCCAAACTGCGCCACATTGCAATGCAACCTATGCTGACAACATTGCCTTACTCCACCACCATGTGGAAAACAAATCATATACTCCACTGTATATATACACATCCGAAAAACACATCCGTTACAGCTGCTGCTTTGCATTTGTTAGTGTACATTTGTACAAACACTTCTACCAACAACTTCTACAAAGCCATGTCTGCACTCAACGGTTGTATCCTACAGCATGTGGAACACATTTTAACATCATCCTGTATATACCATTATCTGTGCGCTACTTCCTTCGCCACTCAGGCTTTCCATTTTATAGTGTAAATATGTACAAATACTGTTATCAATTTCGCATATGAAATGAACCATATATTAAACAGATTTTTCAGCAAAACACCTATTCTCATTTGTCACTTTCCGCCAAATCTACAGCAACATTTCAGGTCGGCCGGATATTCAAGATGGCCGCCATGGCTAAAAATAACTTATGTCTCATTGATCCTAGCAAATTTTCAGATCGGCCATATATTCCGCATGGCCACCACCGCTATCAATAGATTAAAAAACAATAAACTGGTAGCAACCACTTCTTGAAAACTATAAGTGAAATGGATATGTGCCTTTCTCTAAAATGATCCGCATGACATTATCGTTATTCCAGTCGCACATTATTTTCATTGCACGTTAAACGTTGCTGCCAGTGGCCATCTTTGTTTTCATAGTGTCCTATCATGAACACTTTCAGCAACTACTACTCTTAAACTACTTCTGTTGCTCTTGATATGTAAATGATCTTGGCAAAACTTCACTTCAGCTACACATTCAAGATGGCCACCATGCCTACAAATAGATTTTCAGCTACACTGATCAGCAGTAGGAACGCCACGGACCTATAACGTATCAGTTCTGTTCGCATTTTAACTCCGCGAACATGGACTATTTCTTTGTATTTTACGAACTATTTTACGAATTTTCAATTAAAACAGACACCATTTTTTTACACCCGAAATTGGGCGCGCTACTTCGGCGAGCACTACGGGTACCTATGGAGTCTAACAACACGCGTACTGTGTTTCATACCGTATATTATGTAGAAACTAATACCTTACTGGACGAAATAACGTCCCATTATGTGTCAACACGATGCGGTGTTGGTGACTGACAGGTCACCGTGACATAACTTGACACGTGAAATTGACATGTTGGTCAAATTGGATTTGGGATTACTGTCTGCTGCTAGAGGTCCATGATCAAGGTATTTGTTTTATCATTAAAATGTGTTTGTTTATAAACAGTACACACCACTTTTAGATCGTACATATTTAGACATAAGCCAAATATAGTGCCTAAAAAAGTGGCGTATACTGTATAATAGAAAGTTTATATTTTTCGTGTACTCCGATCTTTCCAGTAACTGGATGTACTGTAAACTGTAGAACGTTTCGTGGAATAAAACAATTACTAGTAGAAATGCTATCAATGTCCCCGGCACCCCCGCCCACCCAAGTACGGTTGATATGGGGAGGATGGGGGTGGGTAGATGGAGCTTGAATACCGAAACGAAAACAAGGAAGGGGTAAGGAAACTAGAAACCCCCTCCACCCCCACCCCTCAGATTCATGAATGTAAATTGTTAGCGTTGTCTCTTTATCGTTATGTTATCCCCATTGTATCGCACATTCGTGAATACATACTCGATACAACTACCATCGAAATAATGTAAACAGCCATTGACATGTCAGATTAATATTTATGTACAGTAACATAGATCTACATACACATATGTGTACATATATATCCATGACAGTTAGTAGAGTTTTGAGTTTTCCTTTATAAATATGTTACATTATGTATAACAAAGGATAAACTCTGTCTGTTTGATCATTGACATTGGATTGATGTTGTTTTTCAGAGAGGCCTCAAAATGTGAATCGTGCCCTTGAGCAATTCTAAGTGAATTGATACTGACGACTTCAGAATGTCAAGCCGAGTTAAATGCCATTGGATCATTTTGAGGTGGGAGCCCTTTTAAAAAATGTTTACACTTGTGTAGTTCTTTAAATGGAGCTTGTGTTTTGCTTGCATGGTGCTGTTCAAAGTTACAGTAAAAAATGTTTTCGGTGATAATGTAGCGTGATTGTCATATGAGCTCGTGTAAACTACATGTACTATATACATGCGAAAACAAGTTGTGTTAAAGGGACACTAGGCAATCTTTTTTTTTTAAACTTCTGGAGTTTCGGTCAATTTTTCTGCATAATTTGCATTAGGGATCATTAATAGTATTTATTAGAATAGTTCAGAACTGTTGATAACAGTGCACCTATAATATAGTTAAGTATTTGATAGAATAACGAAGACAAAATGAAACACTTTTATTTAATTTTTAATGCAAGCAGGTTTAAATTTAAAATGTTACCAGGTTAACAAATGGAGATGCAAATGTAAATGCTTGATACTTCAAGAGTGCCGTGTGTCCCTTTAACATGAACTAATTACAATATTATTATGGTCTATGTGATGGGTCCCCAATTTATTAAAGGGACACAGAGCAAATTTTCAATCTTGTGTCTGTTTTACACATTTTCACATCAGAACAGACCACACATCTACAAAAGTGTCTTCTCAACTGCCCTATTTAATCGTGTTTTATTACTAAAACTAGCGGCATCACCAGGTTTTGAGATAGAAAATAAATAGTTGTATGTTAATGTTTTCTCCCCATGTAAAATGACCTTACTAAGTCATTAAAGTAAAATATTCTATCAACAAAACGTGTAAAATTTAACAATTTTAGATTTTTGGCAAGAGTTGTATTTTATTCCCCTTCTAGTAAAAATGGCTTATAGAGCATTGCACCCTCTGTCAGATTTAACTTTCCTTATAATAGATTCTTGCTGTAGTACTGATGGGTGAAAAATACATTAAAATTGTTCTGTAATCATGTCAGGTCAATCATATACCCGTATGATACACAATATAATATGTATTGACCCTTTATTTGATGTGCCATTTACTCAGTTTTGGTCAAGGGACGTTTATAGCATATCGGCTTTGAATCCAGTGAACACGGATTCAAGTCTTACTGGCGCTACTGGTTTACTTCGATGTATCCTGCTAGCCCATTGTGTCAAACTGTCCCATTCCCCTTAACATGCCCTAGCTCCCCCTAGCAACACCTGATTCAAATTGAATACTGTACGCGACTTATTTTTACTTTTTATTTTCTTTCAGGCTGCACGTCATGTGGAAGAAGACTCCCATGTACACCACTGGCCAGAGTCAATGCTGAAGTTTATGTTCGCTTAATTATTTGCTTAATAAAGTATATATATGAACTAAAATATTGTCTTTATAAACATGATAAATATGTCTTCCACCACAAAGTGGTAGGTGAGACAGATTATATTTGGCTTTTCCGTTCGTCCGTCACACATTTTGTCTGCGCTATTTGTTGGATTTTTACGAAACTTTGTAAGAAGCATCAGTATGTGCATATCAAATATTGAAGGTCAAGGGCGCCGTGACCCAGTAATGATCATGAAAACCCTTGTCTGCACTGTGCACTTCCCCAGAAGGAAATCTCATAAAAATTCATTGTTTGAGTGCATTTGGTGAGAGAATGATGCCTTTTGATTTTGATGTCATTAGGTCAAAGATCATTGTCACCGTAACATGATAATGTAAAATGTTGTAAACTGTAAGTCAAATATCATGAACTTAATGGATGGATTGCTTCTGGCGAGAGGGTGATCCTTCTAATTGTGAGTGGGTCAACGGTCAAGGTCACAGACCGGATAATGTCCGTAATGAAACTCTTTTTTACTTTCTCTAAAGCTAATTTCATAAAACGTCATACTTTGACTGCCTTTGGTGAATAATCCCTGTTTATTTTGAAGTCAGTAGTTGAAAGGTCCGTTACCATGACCGGAAAATGAAAAGTCTTGTCCACGCAGTGTTTCCTTTTACCTAAAGCAAATTTCATAAACCTTCATTGGTGGACAGTGGAAAGAGGATGATCCGTTTGATTTTTAGGTCAAAAGTCAAGTTCCTGCTGACATCCATTATCAAACATTTATAAACAAGGATAAGCATATGGTACAACACACATGTTATAATATAACTATATATGCCCTATAAAGATAACAGACCCGCACTTTTCGGATACACGCGTACAGTGTTTCACAACACCACAAACCATTGACACAATTTCATGTCCACATATTTATGTTATGCAATCTTCGAGTTTACACAAAATCATGTTTGTTACTGACAGTAGCATGTCTGTTACTCGTCAGTCATTTACTCGAGTCGCCCCCTCAGTTTCAAACGAACAGTTAAAAGAATATACTTCTTTCTGCCTGTTAAACTTATATTAGTTAATCGCTTTTTCTGATTTCGAAAATTAACTCTGACATTAACCCAAAGCATGTATAGATCAAAAATTTAGTGTAAAATACATAGACACATACATTTTAAATATATGTGTTTACATACCACAAAATTATTTAATTGTTTCTGTAGCCGGTGGTCTTTATCAATGAATATGAATGTTGCCGTCTTGGGTCGGAAGGCCCTGTTACTTAATTAGTACTTGTCTCCGTTTATTGAAATTCAACATATATACAGAGGAGAGATGTATCTATATGATTTTGTTTTTATTCTCGCTTCTAAAATGACGAAATAAATCGATTTAAATAAAAGGCGCATTCTCAGCAATACACAACGTACTGTGTGCGTTGGTGGGGATGCCGACGGGATAATGGAGGGATACAGTCATACTACCGTAATGTTGCTCTCATAAATACTGTGAACATACTACATCAATAATATAACAACTACTGAACAATGCTGAAATCGATTTATCTTTATAAATGAATTCATAATTCCACAATTTTATTCCGTGCGAACATCGATTTGGAACGTGGAATCGGCGTATTTAAGCGAATACGGTGTACTTCGTTAATTTTCGGGTGTGGGGGGCGGGGGTGGGTTGGGGGGTGAAAGAACTTGCCTCCGTTTTATTTTATATTTTACATATCTACAGAGGAAAAATGTATTTACGCGTACATGCTTTTTTCTGTTCTAAAATGATGAAATAAATCGAATTTGATTAAAACTGCGCATTCGCAGCTATATACAACTTAATCAATACGGTATAGAGGGTGGTGGGGGTGGCATGAAGGGCGGGGTTGCAGGGATACTACCGTAATGGTGTCCTTGAAAAAAACTGTGGACATTCTACTCTAATAATTCATTAAATACAGAACAATGTTGAAATCAATATATCTCTTAAAAAGGATTTCACAATTTCATGGTTTTATATCCCGCGTGTACATTAACTTCGAAAGGCGATTGCTCATATTTTAGCGAACACGGTGTACTTTGTTAATTTTGGGAAAAAAAAAGTACTTTTTTCTGATTGACTTTAAATTTTGGTTTTTAATAGTAGACATGTCAATGAACACTTTCAAGAAAAAAAATTCATTCTCGTTGTTAAAACTTTTTTTTTTTGCATTTTTTTCGGATTCAGAAAATTAGCACTGCAACATATATTTCCACTATCCTCATTTCCTTTCCCGACGAACCGTTACAATTTGGTTTGTTAAAACCTATTCTGAGCACTCCGGCATAAACCAAAAGGATGTAAAGATCAGAAATTTAATCTGGAATGCAAGTATACATACATTTGAAATATATGTATTGAAATAATGGAATTATTTCATTTCTTGTGTACCCGGTCGCGTCTGTAAATGTATATGCATTATGCCGTCTTTGCGTCCGTGGGTCATGTTAGTTAATTTTGGGAAAAAAAATAACTTGTCTCTGATTTCATTAAAAATTTGCATATGGACAGAGGAAAGATTTATCTACGCGTACATGCATTTGTTTTTATTCTCGCTTCTAAAATGACAAAATAAATCGATTTTGATTTAAAAGCGCATTTTTCGCAATTTAAACCTTAAAACAACCTAAATTCATCCCTTTGAAAAATAACTTTAACTATAAATAGGAATTACACGAAGTGTACGCCAATTATGTTCGACCAATGTAGTTTGTGAATATTATTACTTTAACAACGATCTGCGATTGTGTTTTGTTATAATCACAGTTTATAAATAAGAGGTGTATAAATCTGACCAGTGAAAATGTTCCCAATAATGTCATTTTGTTATCGATTTTATCACGTGACCTTGTTTGATAAAAATCCTTACGCCATAGGGCTGGCGTTCCTACTGCAGAGATCAACAGAGCTTATGCCGTGGTGCGGCGTCCGTTGTCCGTCTGTCCGTAAACTTTTTTTTGTAGCGACTCCTCCTCTGAAACTACTGTATAGATTTTCATGAAACTTTACAGAAATGTTGCCCATGAAGTCTACTTGATCCTAGCAAAAATTCATGTTGATGTGAAATCCAAAATGGCCGCCAGATCTAAAAATAGGATTTTAAAAAACAAGAGTGTAGCGGCTTCTTCATGAAAACTATTAGTCATATTGATATGGGACTTTTTCTAAAATGATCAGCATGACATTATGTTGGTCCTTGTCGAAAAATCGTTTTGATTCGACGTTTAACATGGCTGCCAGCGGCCATCTTTGTTTACATAGAGTTATATAACGAAAACTTGTAGCGACTACTCCTCTGAAACTACTTGACGTATTTTCATGAAACTTCACAGGAATGTTGCTCTTGATGTCTAATTGATCCTAGCAAAGTTTCAGATCGCCGGCAATTCAAGATGGCCGCCACGGCTAAAAATAATTTTTCAAAATACAAGTTTGTAGCGACTACTTCTTGAAAACTATAAATGATATTGATATGGGCCTTTGTCTAAAATGATCAGCATGACATGATGTTGGTCCTTGTTAAAAATTGTTTTGATTCAACGTTAAACATGGCTGCCAGCGGCAGTAAAAACTTGTTGCGACTAATCCTTTGAAACTACTTGGCAGATTTCCATGAAACTTTACAGGAATGTTGCTCTTCATGTTAAATTGATCCTAGCAAAATTTCAGATCGGCCAGAAATTCAATATGGCCGCCACAGCTAAAAATAGATTTATAAAAAGGAAGTTTGTAGCGACTACGTCTTGAAAACTATAAGTGATATTCATATTGGCCTTTTTGTAAAATGATCAGCATGACATGATGGTTATCAGAGTGAAATATTATTTTGATTCGACGTTAAACATGGCTGCCAGTGGCCATCTTTGTTTACATATAGTTATACGATGAAAACTTGCAGCGACTACTACTCTGAAACTACTTGACAGATTTTCATGAAACTTCACAGGAATGTTGCTCTTGATGTCTAATTGATCCCAGCACAATTTGAGGTCGCCCGCAAATTCAAGATAACTGCCATGGCTAAACATAGATTTTCAAAATACAAGTTTGTAGCGACTATTACTTGAAGACTATAAGAGATATCGATATTGGACATTTTGTAAAATCAACAGCATGACATGATGTTGGTCGTTGTCAAAAATTGTTTTGATTCAACGTTAAACATGAATGCCACCAGCCATCTTTGTTTACATAGAGTTATATAGTAAAAACTTGTAGCAACTAATCCTTTGAAACTACTTGGCAGATTTTCATGGAACTTTACACGAATGTTGCTCTTAATGTTTAATTTATCCTAGCCAAATTTCAGATCGGCCAGAAATTCAAGATGGCCACCATAGCTATAATTAGATTTTTTAAAAAAGACATTTGTAGCGACTACGTCTTGACAACTATAAGTGATATTGATATGGGACTTTTTGAAACATAATCAGCATGACATGATGGTTATCAGAGTCAAATATTATTTTGATTCAACGTTAAACATGGCCCTTATCCTTATTCATTTAAAATCAAGGTGCCGCTGACCTTCACTTTCAAAACGATCACGTATCCACAACATCTACATGCAGTCCGTACTTCCCATTGTATAATATATATGTTATACCTTTTCTTGTTAAATGACGTTCAACTCCCATTCGTTGATACGCACAAGCATTTGGGTTTAATTCTTAGTTCAGATGGTAAATGGCACGAACACATTAACAGTATTGTAACATCTGCCACAAAAATTATTGGCCTAATGCGTCATCTAAAATTCAAACTGAAACGCAAAACACTAAATCAAATTTACTTATCATACATGCGCCCTATCCTAGAATATGCATCTATTGTATGGGATGGTTGTTCTGTTTACGATAGAGAAAGACTCGAAAAAGTTCAATATGAGGCTGCTCGCATCGTGACTGTACTAACGCGATCAGTATCCATCAATAACTTACTAACTGAAATTGGATGGTTATCATTATCAGAAAGACGAAAAATGCAAAAACTTACTATGGTTTATAAAGTAAATAGTGGCATAATGCCATCGTATGTTACCAATCTATTTCCTCCATTTGCTCAAGAAAACAACCCATATAACCTTAGAAATGGTAATAACTACGAGACTATAGCAAGACGAACGGAAATATTTTCTTAATCATTTATTCCATCCGCTATTACTATGTGGAACGATCTATCACCCGAAATCAGAAACTCCGAATCGCTTACTATTTTTAAACGAAAACTTCTAGGATCTGTATTCGTTAGTCCTAAAGTTCCTATTTACCTGCTTTATGGCTCACGACCACTTGTTGTTCTACATGCACGAATTCGCAATTCATGCAGCAATCTTAACAACGAACTTTATATAAATCACCTAAGACTATCACCAAGTTGCGATTGTGGGTATGAAACAGAAGATGCCGAGCATTTCATTTTTGAGTGTAATAGATTTCAAAACCAACGACATGTCCTGTTTCAATCTACTCATCGCTTTCATCCGTTAAACTTGAACACTTTGCTTTTTGGTGGGGGACACATATCCGACGCGGAAAACGAATTGATTTTTAATGCCGTTCAGACCTACATTAGTGAGACCAAACGCTTCAACAAATAAACACACTAACAAATCATTTTCAAATGTAAATACTTTCCTGACTCACTGTATTGGCAACTTGTGCACTACCTCATATTCTTCCTTCATAACGTTCATACAGCTTACTCCTTTCCTCTTCTTACTCCTTTTCTCTCCAATCGTAATTATATTTCAAAACAACGAACAAAACCTATATCAGCAAATATTTATTTATTTGTAGTTTGTTTATAATTCTTTGTAAAAGCTAATATGTAACTATTTAGCCATGTACATTTCTGTAACACACTGTATTGGGAAGGGCCGTAACAAATGTTGATAGAACTTGTGGCCCGACCCATTTGCTTATTTATATGGCAATAAAATATGTTTAAATCAACAAATCAACATTAGATTCGTTACTAATGTATTAATTGCTACTTTCGGTATTCTCCGTACTACGCACCTTCTGTTTTCGTTATATTTCGGAATGTACGGTACGGTATGGCTTTTACTCCCAACCTCATGTAGACGCGTTTTTACGTTATAATATATTTGCGCATTAATTTGTGCAGGATCAAATTCCTCAAAAACAGCGAATTACTTAAACTTAAGTTGTTTTTTTGTATTATATTTACAGGAGCATATTTGTGTTTTACTTATATTGCCTATTGATGCTGCCTTGTTGGTTAGAGATAAGATCATGGCGGGGATTTCTTTATTTACCCTGTCCTGTTTTAATGGGATTAAGTAGGGTAAGTGTGAGGTTTGGTGCACCTTAGAAATGGTTTAAACCCCCAGTGACCTACTTTGCCACTGACCGTTCCAAGGCGGTAGTCCTATTGTCAACCCTTTAGTGTTTGTGATGTCGTTTGCATTTATTATTACTTTTGCCTTCTTGTCGGTCTGTTTGCGTGTTTGTAACTGTGTTTTGTGTTTGACTGTCCTCCTTGAATTCAACTTTCCCTGTCCGATCTTTTTATACAGTGACCTTATATGGAAATACGCATTCCAGGTGATAACTTCGACATCATAATACCTACACTGATAAAACTTCATAGGTACATTGCCCTTGGTAAGTGGAGAAATCCTATTGTTTTGGGGTCAGTAGGTCAAAGGTCAAGGTCATACTGACGTTATATGGAAATACGTATTCCGGGCGATACCTCCGAACCATAACACCTACACCCATGAACCTTTACAGGTACTTTACCCTTGGCAAGAGCAGCAACCTTGTTGTTCGTGGGGTCAGTAGGTCAAAGGTCAATGTCGCAGTGATCCTAGATGGCATTCCGGATAACTTCGAAACCATAACACCTACACTCTTGAAACCTCATAGGTACCCTGCCCTACGTAAGAGAAAAACTCCTATTACTATTGGGGTCTGTAGCTCAAAGGTCAAGATCACTGTGACTCTAAATGGAAATACGCGTTCCGGATAATAGCTTCGAAACCATAACACCTAGAGCATGACTCTATATAGAATAATGCATTCCATGCGATACATTTGAAATCATAATAACCGACACCCATGAAACTTCATGGTTACATTTCCCTAGGTGAGAGGAATATCCTTATTGTATTTGGATCAGTAGGTCAAAGGTCAAGGTTACCATAACCTTATATGGAAATATACATCCCGGACGTTAACTTCGAAAACATAACACCTACACTCATGATACTTCATATATACATTGCCTTATATGAGAGGAGGGATCGTATTGAATGACAAGGTCACCATGACCTTATATGGAAATGTACATTCCAGACAATAATTTCGAAACCATCACACATAACCTCATGAAACTTCAAAGGTACCTTGCCCTCGATAGGAGGAGGAAACCTATTGTTTTGGGCGTCTGGAGATCAAAGGTCATGACCTTAAATGGAAATATGCATTCTGGAAGGTAACTTTGAAACCGTAACACCTACACTCATGAAGCTTCATAGGTACATTGCCCTAGTTCGGTGGAGGATCCCTATTGTTTTGGGGGTCAACAGGTCCGAGGTGAAGGTTGCTTGGACCTTGTATGGAAATAAACATTCTGGATGATAACTCAGAAATCATAACACCTACACTCTTGAAACTTCATTGCTACATTGCCCTAGGTGAAAACAGGAACCCTACTATATTTTGGGTACAGTAAGTCGAAGGTCAAGGTCACCATTCCTTTACGTATGTGGTAATATGCATTCCGGACCATAACTTCAAAAACATAACCCCAACAATCATGAAACAATATAGCTACATTGCCCTAGGTGAGAGAATGATCCCTATTTTGGGGGAAATGAGTAGGTCAATTTCAAGGTCACAGTGACCTTATATGGAAATACACAATCTGGAAGATAACTTCAAAAGTATAAAACCCTTATTCATGAAACGCCATAGATAAATTACCCTAGGTGAAAGGAGAAATCGATCTGTTTTAGGGTCTGTATGTAAAGGTCTCCATGACCATATATGGAAATACCTATTTTGGACAATACATTTGAAACCATAATACCCCACTCATGAAACTTCATAGGTACTGTGCTCTATGTGAGATGTTTTTGTTTTGTGGTCAGTAGTTCAAAGGCCAAGATCACCATGGTCTTATATGGAAATTTACATTTTGCTGAATAACTTCATAACATTCACACTCATGATATTACCGAGTGTATTGCCTTTGTTGAAAGGAAGAACATTATGTTGGGGGTAAGAAGGTTAAAGGTTAAGGTCATACACAATTTTATAGCGTAATACCCTCCAACATGAAGCATTTTTTGTTAGAAGGTCGAAGGGCAAGGTCATATCGACCTCACACCTAGGAAATGCTTTTAACATAATAACCCAACGAAAGTGATTGTTATAGGCCATAGACTTGTTTCACAATTGTTGTAAAATAAATAGGTTTACCCTAAACACACATAACCTTAAGGAAACTGGCATATAATGCACCGTTAGGCAGCGCTCTTGTTTTTCATGACTTGAAACAATTTTAATGCTTTAGATTTCTCTAGAAAAAAGTCTGGGACTTGTTTTTATTAAACATCTGTAAACGGACGAGGAAATAAGACGATACTCAATAGGTCTGCAATGGAAAAGTTGCACGTGAAGTGGACGCTCTACCGATATCGCCATAAAAGCTTGCTCTGGGGCGAGACAGTAGTAATGCGCATATACAAACCTCTCTATTTACGAACGCACTCAACTGAGTCCTACTATATAACTCCATCCTATAACTTCTTCATTTTTCTCACCCATAAATATCACACAACCCTGGTCCCCAGATACCTCAGCTAAACATCCTCCAATGGTGGAAGGAATTTATTTTGACTCATTTCATAAAACAGGGCCCTGATGTACACCTGTTAAGTACTAAAATGCTGTAAGATTTTTTAAAATTTATGTAGTGTTTCAAATAGTGGGAATGAAGGAAATAAAATAAAACGTTGTATATAATGTTTTATTACAAAATGATGTATCCTTGAAATAGTAGATATCGATATATCATGATTGAAGTATAACCTCACATAAACTTCACAGTATGACTCAAAATCAATATGTTAAAGGGACACACGGCAATCTTGATTTTTAAAAACTTGCAGCATCCCATTAGTTTTCACATAACTTGCATTTGTTCAGTCATTAATACAGTTCAAAGTAAATTGATTTTGCATATTGCTGACTGTTGATTATCTTGCATCAATAATATATTAAAACCTATGGCAGGAAAACGAAAAAAACACAAAAACTGAAAACGTTAATCATATGCAAGCAGGTTTAAAGTCAAAATGATACTGGATTAATAAACTGAGACTCTAATGTTTATGCTTGATAAATACTTGTCATGTGTATACTGCCTCAATAATTATTGCATATGTCCCCTAATGAGGGGTTGGTGGAGATATTTTTGGATACAAAACATTGAAACGATATTAAATTTGGAAGATCCGTTGTTTTATTATTAATATTTATTTATTTTAAAAAGATAGAGGTGGGGAGGTGGTGGTGGGTTTGCTGGGTGGTGGGTGTGGTGGAGATGATGGTGGGTGTGGGGGCGCTACTATTAGGGGAGGCACTTTTAATGGGGGGAATATGGTGAATAATAATTTACAAAACTGCTTCATGTCTACATAGGCGTAGGATCCCACCCCCCCTCCCCATATAATTGTATGAATGATACTTTTTCGTAAAATATAGGTTTGAATTATAAACACAATTTATCATTGAGAAACACGTTTACAGTGAGATAATAAATATTATGATTATTCATAATTTTAATAAAGCATCATTAAATTAGACGAGCGTTAGCGATTGCATTATCGTCCGTACACGTGCAAGACTCTTGCTCTATTGTATTTATACCACAATAACTAACATATGCTGTGTATATCCTCGGGTATTACACGATGCATAGTGTGTATTTAGGCTATTGTGGTATAAAGATCCTTGTACCGTAGCTCTAATGGTGTTTTCCTTTGTTTTGCTTATGATATAATTTTCATAAACCTGGATGTCTGAGCCTAAACCATGCTATAAATGCGGTATATTTCAGCCGTGCTATAAATGGAGGATTCGGCAGTTATACCATGGTCTACTCAATTTTACACGCGCGTAGTTGTAATGTTTACACACAACCTGTCAATCAAATATGTAAAACACGACTACCCATTATCAAAACAGCACTCCTTGACATTGGATTTGCCCAATTATAAACACAGGCGATTGGCTGGGTCATGCTCATGCCGCGTGCTAATGCTATTTCTTAGTTGGATCAAGCTGTTATTTTTACTGAAAACTGCAACGCCCTCAAACTTCTTACACATGCGTAGTTGGATAAATGGCTGTGGTACAAAACATTTATAGCATATTTTTCTCGTATGCGATTTATACTGCACTCTCGGGCCTGCGGCCCTCGAGAAGCAGTACAAATCGCATATACTCGAAAATATATGGTATAAATATTACACAATGCATTCAAACCAACAAAATATGTATATGATATCGAGCAGTTAAAGTCAGAATATGCTTATTGTTAACCTTAACGGAGATGAAAGAGACTTTGTGTCAGGTATTTGTGTATAACATTACCGTCAAATTTGCATTAAATCCCCCGATGTTATAAATAGAAACAATTGATTGGAAAAGGTACGTTTCGTTAAAAAGACACGCTGACTTTTAACTCTTGTGTTTACATAAACATTATCTGTGTTATATTTAAACCATTTGGATATGTACATTTCCTGTGTTGTGAGTAGCATCTGCGCAGCATGTAGGGGATACAGCAGTAATTAGTCCACAAATATTTTTTCGGCATGGTGTGTACAGTTTCATTTTATTCAGTTTATTTGTTAGCGTACTTCTCTAAGTTTGTAAAACTTCAACTGTTTCAGTTTATGTGATAATAAGCATTTTTTGCCTTTAATGCGAAGCTACTGTAACGATATATAAAGAAAGAACAAAAAGATACAACGGTTTTGCTTTCACCCCTATATTTGTCATAAACCCGTTTACCTCCATTCATAATTGTTATTGACATTGAAAGGAATGTGAATAGATATTTGCCGCCCCCATCATCCCCCACGCCTGCCCCGCTCCCACCATCCCCCAGTACAAAAATGAACAGGTGGACATTTGCCCCCAAAGTGAAATATTATGTAGGGCATTTGCCAACTAACTGAAATGAAAGCTAGGACATTCACCCCTTCAAGTTCAAATGATATCTATATTTGGTCCTAATATTTATAGTCCCTGTTAGAGCTGAGTATCATACCCAAAATCCAGATCTAGACCTTCGTCAGATCCGTCTTGTCCAGATCTAGATATTCATCAGTTCCATCCATGTCATCCAGATCCATGATCTAGATATACGCCAGATCTGTCTTTGTCCAGATCTAGATATATACGCCAGAACTGTCTTTGTACAGATCTAGATATACGCCAGATCTGTCTTTGTCCAGATCTAGATATACGCCAGATATGTCTTGTCCAGATATAGATATACGCCAGATTTGTCTTGTCCAGATCTAGATATACACCAGTTCCATCCGTGTATACATCTAGATGCCAGTAACGTTCTTGTCTAGAACTATACCAAAAGAAAAAAGAAACGTTACTTGGGAATTTCCGCTATATAATTTATATACTATATGCTTAATTACATGTCATATTCCAAAGAAATCCCGAGATGTTCTGTAAAAAAAAAAGTTGCAGCTAGTTAGAGAAAGCTAAAAACTGTGCTGTTGTAGATATTTTAATCACAGTATAATTTGTAACACGAAATTCATAAATGTTGAAAATCCCCTTTGACAATTTGAACCATTTCAGTACTGTAGATTATAAACGTTTACATCCGAAGTTTGCTCACCTGCTTGAGCCAATCGTATATTCTATCAATAATGAAATTTTGGAGACATAACATCTGGTGTGGTATGTGTTGTTTTATTTTTCACCATAAAGGGAAACTCTAATGTAGTCATGTACCATTCGATTAACAGCAGCATATTATACAATATATAGCGGAAATTCCCGAGTTGCGTTTCTTTTTACCTTTAGTATATATATAGCTCAGTTCCATCCATGTTTACCTGTACATATATATGCCAGTTTCGTTCTTATTTAGAACTATATATACACCAGTTCTATCTGTGTCTACATCTAGATATATGCCAGTTTCGATCTTATCCAGATCTAACTATACGCCAGAACCATCTGTGTCTACATCTAGATATATGCCAGTTTTGTTCTTGTCGAGATCTAGCTGTACGCGAGAACCATCTATGTCTTCATCTAAATATATGCCAGTTTCGTTCTTGTCTAGCTCTAGTGATACGCCAGACCCATCCGTGTCTACATCTCGATATATGCCAGTTTCGTTCTTGTCCAGATCTAGCTATACGCCAGAACCATCTGTGTTTACATTTCGATATATGCCAGATTTGTTCTTGTCTAAATCTAGCTTTATGCGAGGTCCATCCATGTCTACATCTAGATATACACCAGTTCCATCCGTGTCTACATCTACATATTCGCCAGTTACATCCTTGACTACATCTAGATATACACCAGTTCCATCCTTGTCTACAGCTAGATATGCGCCAGTTCCATCCTTGTCTACATCTAGATATACACCAGTTCCATCCTTGTCTACATCTAGATATTCACCAGTTCCATCCTTTTCTACAACTAGATATTCGCCAGTTCCATCCTTGTCTACATATATATATTCGCCAGTTTCATAGTTGTCTACATCTAGATATATATATAGGCCACTTTCGTTCTTGTCTAGATCTATATATACTCTAGTTTCGTCCTTGTAATAGCTCCAACATAACCATACTGTCTCTAATTAACGCCCTGTAATAATGACCAATTTTCCAATAAGATAATAATGTATAAATATAATTAATAGAGAAGCATCTGTAGAAATTGAGTCAATCTCAGTCATGTGTACCCTGTGGCGGCCCCTGTGGTGGCCCCTGTGTACCGTTATTAGTACGTTTCCTTTTCTTTCTGGCAACCTGAACCTGCAACACATTTTCAAAGGAGTGTGTGTTGTTTTGTTTTTTCAGTCCAACATCTTCAATGAGTAAAATTTAAAACTTCTAACAAACTCTCTTATACTGCCTTTCACTGGTTAAATCACATCACATGATCACTGCTCATACATCAATAAACTTTCACAAACAATAATCGTAACACTCGTATATTTCACGAGATTAGAGAATAATAAATGATGAAAGTATGGAGAATATTAACATAATAGAAACAAACACATTTTTAAAAATGATTTGTTGGATTACAAGAGGCCCAAGAGCACCTTACTGGCTAACTTTGCTCTTATGACAATACAGGAAGTGACGTATATATACTCAGTTGCAAAAGATGTACACTGAGTTTTGTTTAGATTTAATTGTATAAACAATTTTTGGAGTCCAGGGGCATTCCTCTCCAACAGTTTCTCCTCCCCCATCCCCAAGTTTTTTATTCATAGAAACTATGTAGTATTTTGGAAACAAAAATGTTTGTCCCACCATTTTAAATACCTGTTTTGACTCTGAAATGTTGATTGTTTAGTCTGAATATTTTGGATTTTCATGACAAAATGTGTATGAAAACATTCTCTAATACCTACTTTGCACCCTCACTCCCCTCATCCCCAGAGCCCCACACACATAACCACCCCCCAACATCCCCCCACACACACACCTAACCATTTCCCCGTTACTCCTGCATGTTGTTACAATATGTGCACAGCTACGTACTCGGCGTACAGATAGCTACAACCCAGATCAATGTGATTTGCAAATTATTGTAGAAAACTAAGTCAACATTGTTAACAACCACATCGTAACAACCATATCTTAACAACCACATCATTACCAATCACATCGTAACAACCACATCATAACAACCTCATCGTAACAACCACATCATAAGAGCTACATCGTACCAACCGCATCGTAACAACCACATCATAACAGCCACATCGTAACAACCACATCATAACAACCTTATCGTAACAACCACATTATAAGAGCTACATCGTACCAACCGCCTCGTAACAACCACATCATAACAACCACATCGTAAGAGCTACATCGTACCATCCACATCGTACCAACCACATCGTAACAACCACATTATAACAACCACATCGTAACAACCACATCATAAGAGCTACATCGTACCAACCACATCGTAACAACTACATCGTACCAACCACATCGTACCAACCACATCGTACCAACCACATCGTAACAACCACATCATAACAACCATATTGTAACAACCACATCATAAGAGCTACATCGTAACTACCACATCGTAAAAACCACATCGTAACAACCACATCATAAGAGCTACATCGTAACAACCACATCATAAGAGCTACATCGTAAAAACCACATCATAAGAGCTACATCGTATCAACCACATCGTACCAACCACATCGTACCAACCACATGGTACCGACCACATCGTAACTATTACTGAACGTGATAAATACCCCCACTTTGGAAACTTTTGAAGTGAAAGACACATAATGTTCATTATACAATATTAGTGTGGAAACTTCTAAGTCAAACAGAGAGAAATAATTCTGTTATAATTAGGCAATCAATAATGTGTTATGTAGAGGGACATGAGGTCATCAGTTGTTATATGTATATGAAGTTCGGGAAAAATCCGTTTTAAACGCTTTGAGACAAATGTGTTAAAGTAGCCAACAACAGTCAACTTTTACAACATACATACACCGTTTCTAAACTTACTAATGACGAGGTACATATATAAACTTACACATTTTGATAATCAAAACTCTAAAGACACAATATAAAGGACTTTAACCAGCCAGGGAACACCCCAAAACTGGAGGCTGAAATTTAAATAAGAGTTACCAACTCATAATTCATTTTACGCATATTCAATCACGGGTATTTTAAGAACCCATGAAAAGGCCTCAACTTTTAATCGGCATATATATTAATCGATAAGCGATCCAAATTCCAACCCCACTCAGATACATCTGACAGTAATGCTGACGATGAACTGCCATTAACTAAATTGGTCAAACATTACCGCCAAGAACGTGATAATTCTGACGTTGAATATGACAACGCTTTGATGAAATTGCGCAAAAGAATCCGTCCTCAAAGTAAACAAGCACATAACTCAGATCATAAAAACTCTAATTCTGACACCAATGTTCCTTATTTGACACGTGTTTCCACAGCACCTCCTCCTCGTTCGTCAGATGATAAGGAAATTGGGGAAACACCCATCTCATTTTCATGAGGTGCAACCAGAATGAAGGAGTCAGATTCCGATAATATGTAAATTATTTCAGATGAATATTCTGAGAATAAAAAACATATAGCAGTTAGTTTAAAGCCAGATAAAAAGGAAAATCAGGTTTCTTTTATCTCACGCAAGAAGCGTTTCTTACGAAAAAAATCCTCCCGACAGACAAAAAGTGAGAAAACAAATAAGATAGTATCAGCTATCAAAGCGATTAGTGGTTACTTTAGGCTTGAAACATATGTGTTGTTTGAATTTTAAGTTAAGAATCATATTTCTGTAAGGTTCGGAAAAAGCTGAGAGTAATACTATTTGAGTATTTAGTACTAATACGTCATGCAAACATAAGCAGATTGAAAAGTGAACCCTTCATCTTATACTTCCAAATAACAATACAGTCATTTCAATGCAACGCTGTATAGGGGAATTAAAACGAAACCTTTCAAAACTAGGGACTTTCATTTGGGACAATTGCCTTAATAGCTCTGATCAAAAGTGTAATTATTCGGGGTAAATGTCTAATAAAACTCTGTTCTGCCAAAGTCTATATGAGGGTATACAGTGAACACTCAGAGAAGATAAGGGGGCTTCTTCGATGCCAGCTCAGACTCCCGGTCAGCATGTTTTGCTGAAAAGGCCAATGGACAGAAAATACCGTCTGATCTTCAAGACACGGTATCTTGTAAATATCCGGATATATCGATATATGTAGAACTGTGGACATACGTATAATACTAGAGACAAGCGCTAAATATAAACAATTGTGTAATTGTGAACATTGTATACTAATGTATACACTTATATACACTGGTGAGATATAAACTGGTGATGTCAGTGAGGTATACATATACCGGCTAGATTCAAAAGCTGAATCTGGATTTAATGCAAATATGTGTAATTTAGGCAGACTAACAGTGGTTTAGACCCGTATGCTACACCATACATAACTAACTTTTGCAATATTCAAGTATTAGAACCGCTATGTGTAAATATGAACCTGTCGGAAACTAATTGGACAAAAAGGAATTGTTTTTGGAAATCAGTAAACCTATAACTTTAATGTAGTCAATTAGTTGAGTTGCAGGAGATAAACTGCCCGACGCTAATAGACGCTAAACGTTTACCTGTATGTAACTGGAGATACGTTATCACGTTATTAACACCAGGTGGTCGGAATTACCTAGAGTGAAATTAGTTGAACTGATATCCTGCATAGTATATTAACCTGGACAGTTTATTAAAACCATGTCCCACATGGCAATCTTCAGTTTTATTCAAACATTAAAATTTGCTCCTCGATTTAGGCATAATTCCTCGACTAGGCATATCACAACCCTCATTTTATGAAGATGTGATCTATAAACTTCGAAAGTTAAAGGGGTCTGGCGGGTTTCCTGACCGCTTTACAAATTTAATCAGGAAGTTCGTCAGAAAAGGATATAACCCTTTGGTTTTACAGCGCACTGCATGTTTAGTGATTGATCCTCTACAGTCAGTCATTACGCTTCACTTTTCACTTGTGCGATGACTGGACTACCTCTTGGGACTCTATGATTGTACCTACTGAAACTAAGGGAGGTGGGTGCATGAGCTTTCGTCGCTCGGGTTTTCTCTTTAGCTGCAACTACTATGGTTGTTCAGTACGATTCTGGATACATCCTGAGATGTTTATTATTTTGTATGTGTTTCTTTAGTTAGTTTCTCAGGATGTGGACTTTATTGTTAGAGAATTCCTTTTGATGGGATGTAGTTTTGTTTACACTGTCTTGTCTATTTGGGCGTTGAAGACGAGATAATAGCGAGGATTGTGCGCATATAAAATCGATTCAAGCTTACCAGTAGGCCTTATTGCCTACTGACCGTTCCAAGTCGGTAACCAAGTCTTCACCACCCTTTCTGTTGTTTTTTGTCTCTTTCATTGTATTGTCAAGTCCTTGTTTGCAGTACAGTGTGGACCTACGATGCCATTGCGCTCGGACGCTGTGGTTTCTATAGGACGTTATATCTCATTTTTACTTATCCTGCGTCATTTTGACTTTAAAACTGCTTGAATATAATTAAATAAAAAATTGATATTTCAACTTTCTTCACTATTTTACCAAATTTTTAAATATATTACAGGTGCAATATTATAAAAAGTTAATAATATGAAAAAATAATTTTCTTTGAACTATTCTAACAATTAACATTAATGATTGAACAAATGCAAGTTCAGAGGAAAACTAAAGGGACGCCGTGAGTTTTTAAAAAGTCAAGATTGCCATGTGTCCCTTTAATGCCTACACACATTTAAAGGGAATTGTTGTAGACGAACACTATGGGATGATGCCATGGAACGAGTTTTTCGAAGGTACGTGTTGTATAACATTACTTGAGTACCGCTGGATCAATGGTGTAACGTGAATTCCGGGTCACTACCCCCGCTATATATCAACAAAAAACAATATCTATTTAACGGTCTACTTACCTAGAATGCTCCCAGCTCCTCTAATCCCATGTATACGTTGATGTACAGAGACGATCAGTCGTGATGTTGTTGGTTTGGTAGTTGAGGTTGAAGAGAGAGAGTCTTGACCCGATTCGTCGGAGATCACCCTGATTTGGGTCACCTGACTTATTTCTGGCCGACGATTGGCTGACACTTGCCTAGACGAAGGTCAATCTCCTGACGTCACCAGAGTGAGGCCTTAGACAGGGACGCAGGTACAACACTATACCCCATCTTTGAGGACATATCAACATACCTAAGCCTATTGATAATAACCAATTAATTAAACTGAATAGAAATTCTTTTTTTGTTTTGAAAAGAAATTGATGAGTTAAAAAAATACATGAAAATGGTCCTTTCTTTTATTGCAATAATTTTGCCAATCTTGTTTTAGTTTCTTAATGTTCAAAGGACCGGCATTTAAAACAAAAGTAATGTCCTTGCTGTACAATCTCAGAAATCTATACTTGAGATATAATTAAAAGACTATTATTGTGCTGATTACAATGGAACATTTACCTTTTAACTATCAATACAACATGAAGTGAAAATAAAATCTCCAAATAACATTTTAACAATTCCATCATAGAAAACAGTGTGGCTACACCTAAATGGTCACAGGTAACACCTTGTCACGTGACAATAGTGCACCCAACAAGACAGACGACAAAATATACAATTTACCGGATAGTCAAGCTAAATCAAGCTATGCGGCCGTATTAAGTCAATCCATCCCTCAGGCCAAAAGGTCCAGTGTTAAGCAGAACACTGACAAAAACAAGAAAAACGATGCAAAATTATTGCACAAGAAGGACGTAAAAACAGACTCACATGTGCGAAAAAGCAGGTCAAGATCTATTATTAGCCCAACACGGGGAAATCAGAGTGACAGCCGATCAGAGATCAATCGCGACAATACACCTGCAAGTGAATCAACTCAGCTGTAGGGAAATACCAGGTTAATCGATATTAACTCTGTCAAGTTTTGTTTACTAAAAGTTCAAGGACTAATTGGAAAAAACTATAATAAATTACAATCCGACAAACTTATTGCTTTTTTTAAACACATGACATTTCATTATTTTGTAAGATATGGGGAAATCCTATATTGAATTATGAAGTTGACGGTTTTACCTGTTTTGTTTTAAATAGAAAAGATAAACATAAGAATGCTCGTAGGGACAGTGGGGGACTTGTTGCTTATGTTGCTAATAAATATGTGAGTGACGATATTTTTGTTAAATCAGTAAATGATTGTTTACTATGGATTAAATTAAAAGGAAATGTTTTTGGTTTAATTGATGATGTATTTGTATGTTTATGCTATAATATACCAGTTGGTAGCAGCCGGGAAGCTTTTGTTGTGCAAAGTATTTTTGAGCTCATAGCGGACGATATTCTTTTTATAGAAAATAAATACAATAATGCTTGTAACATTATTATTGCAGGAGATTTAAATGCCAGGGTTAGTAATGTGTGTGATTATGTTGAAAATGAGTATTTAAATCACAATTAGTTACCTGACGATTAAGTTCCAGACGATAGTATGTTTAGGTCTTCAGAAGATAGTCATAGAAATGAATATGGTACTGAACTTTTAAATTTGTGTAAACTTACCGGTTTTAAAATTATGAATGGGAGAGTAGGGGAAGACAGAGGAATTGGTTAATACACATGTGTTAAGAATGCTGGATGTAGTGTAGTAGATTATGTGTTATGCCGTCCATATTTAATGAACTATTTAACAAAATGTATAATTGATGAACCAAATATTTTGTCAGATCATTGTGTTTTACATTTTTCATTAGGAAATATGCTCTCATCAGATTCAGAAAAGAATTATGAAATGGATGACAATTTAGAATATATTAATTATCATTATAAATGGAATACTGATAAAGCGGATACATACTCAGACATGCTTAAAAGCGATAGTAATGGACAGAAATTAGATAGTATAACTGTAAATATATCATCAGTACTTAACCATGTTAGTAGTATAGAAAGGGGCGGTATAGGCACAGTTTCTCCTCGCAGGGAATGAGAAAAACTAGTGAAATATGCCAGGGGAGGGACTCAGGCGTAACTTTTATAAACGCAAGTCACGCCTAAATCAACACCAACATATTTCAACAGTTTTCTCAAGCACCCCGCTCCGAAAAACTCGCCTGATACCGCCCCTTTCTATACTACTAATCAATCCGGTTGCCATTTTAATAACATAACATTTGCAACTCGTTAAGCAAAGTCAGACGGAACCGGGCAGTAGTCTTCATCATCGCTCTGCATATCATTTTTTACTTATATGCTAATGTATCTTGTCCGTTATCTAGTATGTATCGTTTATCATCATAAGCTGATAAACTTTTTTTATTTATTGCATAGCTGTTTATGTTATGCTTTTGTGATCTAATGACTTTCATCTCGTGGTGAGCTTCTGTTGCCGTAAACAAAATATTTTTGTAATCATCATGTGCTATCTGTTTTTTAACAACACATTTTTTAACACCCTTACATTTCTTTGTACTAACCTCATTGTCTAACATATACGAATATAGTTTACTTTGCAGTCCAACAAATTAAACAATGGGTATTCCACAAGTTTCATCTTTCATCTTGCCAATAACCTTTTTATTATCATTGAAATGAAACTTACTTTTTGGATCATAATCGCAATTATCAAAAAGTTCTTTATCCTTGTAAAAGTCTGCATACACATCTTTTGTTTTTATTTCATAACACAAGGAATCGGTATCAGTAAATAATAACTTAGCTTTTTCATTATATTTGTTTTTGATATAGTTGTAATGGAAATCATACATCAAATATTTTGACAAGTCTAAAATACACATACCAACATAAATCGGGCGATTTAAAACTAATCGTTCTTTTATTCTATTTATAGCAAATACATTTTCATTAAACATTTTACAAGAAATAAATGAAGGTCTTGCCGCATATTTTAAAAGGACCTCCTCGTCGTGAGTCAATTTAACATTAATTCTTTTCTCAAGTTTGCCATAGTTTTACCAAAAACTGAATTGTTCATCAGTTTGAAGAAATCCTTTTCAAAAGCATTTGTACCAGCTGTCCTCTTGGCAGTATTAAAATCTATGTATGTCTTTAACCACTCTGATTCGTCAAACTGTAGTATTCGATGTATTTTTGTCACCTTTAATCCAAGCGTTTTATACAATTCTAAGTTTCTAAAATGCACGACATATTTTTCTTTATTTTTCAACGTCGTAACAAGTTTATTAACATTACAATGTCCTAAATTAAACTTTTGTTTTAAATTTTTACAATAGTCTGACAACCACTCATCTTTGATATTTAAACTTTCTGGGGCAAGAGGATAATCATTATGCGAGTCATGCAGTTTCTCAGGATACTCAATATCGCACTCAACAATGTAATTTGATTTTCCTTTTTCAAACTTATTAACCCACTTGAAGTTGCCAGTGGGTAACGGTTGGCACATAGCCCACCCATACAAGTTATTAGCGTTGAGATATATTATGTATTTGCTTTCTTTTTTCTTGTCATAGTCTTTCATATATTTGTTATTAGCTTTTGAATATCTATTTGCAATGTAACTCGTACCGCCTCTTAATCCTTTTTCCACAAACAAATATTGATCAATATCTGTTATTAAGTCGAGTTGGATACCAGTCATCTTAAGACATGCATCCCAGGCTGAACCAGGACTACTAAAGTAATGGCAATGATCTAATTTGTAATACTCGATACACATTTTTCTAAAGTTTTCAAAAACATCTGCAAGCAGCAACACAACAGGTCATGATATTCTCCCATATTTTTAATCTTCAATGTTTTCCATATGTTTGTAGCATGATCGTAATCTGCATCTGAAATGTGTTCGTCATTTAATTGAGAATAAACGCTATCTTTGCCAGGTAACTAAGTATCCTTGAAGCGTTTAAAACTGTTCATATAATCATAAGGATAAACGCCTTTTCTTTTTAGCAAGTCTAACTTTTTACCGCTATATTCTTAAGATATGTATTGAAACGACGGAATGTTTTTTACCAGATTATCTAATGCTTGGGACATGAATTGGAAACTGTCAATAAACACTAAACTTTTTCCTAACATGAAAGCCATATACTTGTCCATGTTATTCGGTATAACATTTATGTTTTGTTTAAACTTTCCGATGTGTTGCATTATGAAGTGAGAATCATATCCTCTCAAGTTATGAAACACAACAGGTATTTTTCTAGTCAGCCTGAAATTAATATTACATATGTCATGAGCGCTTCCTCTGTACTTTCAAGTTATATGACAATGATCTCGAACTTTTCTAACGGAGTTTTCATATGCTACTGTACGACCTGGGTCATCTTTTTTAAGAGTTATTGAAAAACCATTACCACAAAATAATATGACATGATTTAGATTTTTGGAATCTAGCTTCTTCTTTCTGTGACATTACTAGATCTTTTTTAAAGTTTGCATTCATAGTTTTTTTGCACCACTTTTCTTCTTCTATCATTTTTTCCAAAAACTTGTAAACAGCATTTGGTCCTCTGTATGTCACAACTGGTTTTGAATATTGATCATCATAACAACAAACAACCTTGTACCCATAACTGCAATCAGTATGCTTTTGATATGCTTCTGTATGTGATTTTTCAGGATTGTTCGATGCCGAAGAAATACTTTCAGTTATTGCTTCAAAATCAGCATATATAACAAACGGAACCATAAGTTGCCTGTCGTAGTTTTTAAACTTAACTTTTTCATCTTTGTTTGGCATTTTTATTGCTTGTTTTCCGTTAATTGAAAGGCAATCAGGCTTATGAGCTTTTAATGTCCTTTCGAATTTAAAGCACTGCAAGCATGTTTTACAAAACCATTTTTTTCCCTCGTGTAGTGTTTGACTAAACATTAGTCTGTCAAAATATTTTATTCACACGTAATGCTTTTCTTCTTCTTCGGTGATCAAAAGCATATCACAAGTTTTTTCTGCTTTATTTTTTGATATGTGCAAAGGGTATACTTGATTATCTTCATATCCAAATATGTTAAAACAAATGTTGTTTTGTTTTTCTATTTTTGGGATTTCATTGATAGTAACAGGAAATGTTATTCCTTTGTAGTCAAGATCACTAATACGCTTTTTATAATTTGATATTCTTTGGGGATTTTTTTCAACAGGGAATTTATAAGCCAAATGGCACCATCTAAAGCATTCGTTATCTTTTTCATTTTTTATATTTATTAAACCTTTTTTGTGGTGTTGCAGTTCTTTTGGTAAATTCCAATAAGAGCTACCCCGTAAAGGCTTATACTTTATTCGATTTATATAGTGTGCGTCTAGTGTCTCAATTATCCAACCACTGAATCCAATTTCCAACTCTATTTACAATTTCCTCACGTGCTTTGTCCAGCGCCTCGATAATATTATTTGTGGTTAATATTGTTGCCGCTATAGAATTAAAGTAAGCTGTTTTGTATGTGGTTGCAGGACCTGTTTCTTTGTCCCCCATCGATGTTTTTTAAAAAGTATGTTTCACGTCAACACTTAATTTAAAGCCGCCCGTTTTTCTTAGTTCCGTTTTAAGAAATTTTATAACGCTTGGTTGTGTTTTTTGCAGTTGAGTGAGCGGGTCATTGCTAACAACATTTACTTTAAAAACCTTGCTATACTGTTTTGGGGATGTTTCGATTTCTCGGATACTCATTATATATTATTACAAGATATTATTTCTTTAAGCCCCTATTAGTTAATTAATTAATTAAATAATATTTTTTTTATTTAATATTTTTGCCCTCGTCGGCATCCTCATCGGTATCCTCATCGGTAACCTCGTAAACATGTCCGGTGTCTTCGTTAGTAACCTCATCCAAGAGAGCATCTATTTCATTATCCAGAAGAATGTCTTAGTATCTCCGAAAGCATTTTTCCTCAAGAACTCTATTATCTATCATCTGACTTTTTTTTACATGATATTTGCAGTATCTATCGAAATCAACAGTTTCAAACTTCTGCATCAATCATTTCTTTTAAACTTTCGACAAACGTTTCAAAGTTCTCGTAACATCCGATATCAGTATTAATCACATGAGGTTTTTCTAGATTGCTGATTAGATTATCTCTGAACAACTTAACATTTTCAGACATTACTTTTAATTGTGTTTCATTAAAAATCTTAATTTCTTTTTCTGCTAGATCTGTTAGAAGCTTTACAGCATCATTAAATTCAATCTCAGTTTTTATTGCCCAATCTTTCTTAAAAGCTGCAATATCATCTGACAATCGTTGCATGTGAACTGTCTCAAACTCTTTGATAAGTTCATTTGTCTTGGTTAAAAGAGCCTGCTCGTTAGCAGCTACTTTCTCATAAACCTTCTGTTCCTCTTCAAAATGTTTTCTTTCTTCTTCCGCATCACTGTAAATACTCATATATTAAAGATTATATTATTTTAATCAACCGTACATAATAATTTCAATTCCTTGCTTAAGTAAAACATCATAGTAGGTAATAAAAGAAACTTCGTAAAACTTTGGATGGCAACTGGTTGCCTCTGAAAATCTTTTTTTTACAAAACGCATGCAGCTTGTTTATATCTCCTTTTTTTATTTTCCATGACAGTTTTAGTTGTTTTACCATTGTTATGATTCTTTCTGTCAGATCTTGAAAGTTTGTAAAAACTATTAACTCTTTGTCAAGTTTACTCATATCTTCAAAATCAACCGTTTGGGCATATGCCATTTGATCTTCCTTAAAGTTTTTGATTTTCTTTCTACTTGTTCCATTATAATATTACATAAGATATTATTTTTTAAGTCTGTATTTAAATATATAATGCTATAGTATAATATCATGAATTGCAAATATTGTAAAAGAGTTTTATATATTATTGATCCTCCTGGAGTGTGCACAGATTGCATCTTATTTTACACAACTAATAAAAAAAGCTTTGTAAATATTGCACAAGAACCAAGCTGTGTTACAAGTGTACTTACGCATGTATAAATTGTAACGATACTTGTGAAGTTTTCGATAACGAGCGTGTTTGCCTTAATTGTGGCACTCACAATGGTTATAATCTTATCACAGGTTACAACTACAGCCAAAAGAAAACTATTTACCACAGAAAGTATTATTTAGATAAATACTTGGTAGAATATGATTTGCCTTCTAAAAACAGACAAAGATTTGAAGATTTGTTTTACAAAATTATAAAGATTTTGGATAAGCTAGAAGGTCGAAAAAGATCAATCAAATTTGAATACATTTTTCAGAAAATATTTAAAATATTAAACATAGAAAAAGAAACAAAACCGATTAAAACAAAATCAACCAGAGAAAAGTACGATAGGATATGGAAACAAGTCGAATTACGACTGAATGCCATGACCGTTTAACTTGAATATTTTCATATACATTTCCAGAGGTTCTGTAAAGTTATCATTCTTTTGAATCTCTAATATTTTATTAAATACAATCCTAATTATCTCCTCATCATTTTCTAGTCCTGTAGTTGTTTGGACATATGATAGAAGTTGTTTAAAACTCCTATGATGTGTTTTTAACAAAGTCATTTTTTCTGCTATTCTTGTTTTACTTGCTAAAACAGCAACTATTGGAGGAACTGCGCCAACTACAGCTATGAAAACAGGAATTGCTGGAACTAATGCTAGGACAGCACCACAACCAATTATTCCACTGGTAATCTTTAATGTTGTGTTTATAATACCGCACAATTTATAACTGCGTCTGTATGCAGCTATAAGTCGCGTCAAGTGATCAATTAATTCTTCTTTGGTTTTCGTGTATAATAACAGTTAGACAATAATTTAATTGAGATATTTAGAAAATAGTTGTTCGTGTTCTTTGGGTGATATTTTACCTATTTTTAATAATTCATCGATTATGCTAATACCTTTATTTATTAGCTGTGGACTATTATTTCCTGATTCGATACTTCCACAGACCAACTCCAGATCATTAAGCAAATCATCAGGACTGTTGTAATATTCAACATCAACACAACCTCCTAAAATCTTTTTGAACTTTGAAGAACCTTTATGAATTGGTAAACCAGACAATTCTGTCAGTTTCTTAAAAACATTCTGAGACAGCTTTGAATAAGTTTTTCCATTGTTGTAACGCTTTGTTATCAAGTCTATAAAATCATCATCTACTTTTAGATCTAGCACAACTGCTTCTCCTTGTTTGGCAATAAGTTTGCGATGACCAACAAGATTAGGTAAATCAATTTGTAACATTCCATAGTGGCCATCTTTGTCAACTTTGTATGAATTTTTATTTTGTTGTAATCCCTCGCCTGAAAAGACATCACTATGCAGAAGCATTGCATCAATTCTTCCTCCATAATATTTTAAAGCTTTTAACTCGTTTTCCAAAGTTTTGTGAAATTGTTTGTACTGATCTCTCTTGGTTGCATCATTTTCTTTTTTAATTTGGTTATTAAGAACAGTCCTATTGCGACCACTAATCTCACTAACCCGTCCGAGTATACTTCCAAGTTCTGAGTTATTTCCAGCTACACTCGACGGCAAGGGTACGTTATGTATATCTATCACTTCTTTGTCGATTTTAGCATCTAGATCACCAGTAGTTGGTTGACGAGTTTCTCCGGCAAATAACTGGGGTAATCCCCGGTATGTCTCTTGTTCTTGTACTTCCTCGCCTATTGCTGCTGGAAGAGCGGCTAATTGCTGACTTATTTTCGGAAGAGAAGCTAACTGCTCTGTTAGCTGTTCTGACTGACTTTTTATTTCGCCAGTCACAGGTTTAAATATTTCTTTGTACAAATCACGACTAGCTTCTTTTTCTAGTCTGTTTTGGGTAACTTTATTCTCGTATTCGTTGACAAGCTCACTCGCTTTTCGCTTTTTATCTGCTAATTCTTTCCATTTTAACAAAGACATGTATAATATAGGTTAGATTAAAATAAGATAAGTTAAGATAAGTTAAGATAACTTAATCAAGTATTATGTAGTTTTTTGTTTAACCATAGTATTTCTCCCAATTGGCTCTCATATGTTTGTCCCAGGCAGAGGGTTCACCTGCTTTTTTAGCTTTGGGTTTAGCTGCTTTTTTACCTTTGGGCTTAGCTGCTGTTTTAGTTTTGGGTTTAACTGCTTTTTTAACCGCAGGTCCAACTGCTTTTTTAACCGCAGGCTTAACTTCTTTCTTTTTAGCCGGAGGCTTAACTGCTTTCTTGACTGCAGGTTTAACTGCTTTTAATTTTTTTCTTATGAGTTTAATATTTGCATGTGCTTTTTCATACTCATTTCGTATTTTAACCAACTTCTTTTCCAGACGTGTTACCTCGCCGGGAGATTCAGATTTGCTTAACATTTTATTTATGTGTTTTCTTTCTGCTTCTAATCCTATCAAATAAATGGTATTTGGTCGTTCATCTGTTTTCGATAGACTTCCTGGATTTTTCATTGCCGGTCTCCAGGCAGGATCTGCATCTTTTTGTTTTGAAGGTCCTGGGATATTCATCTTAACTTTTTGTAATCCGTAATATCTGACTTGATTAGCTTTAAAACATTCTGCTTCAGTTCCAAGTTGTTTACCACGGGGGATTTGATTTATTCCACAATACACTTTTGACATATAATGATAGTTAGATAATATCACTATTATCCAAGTATTATTATAATGGAAATTCCAAACTATGATATGAAAACAGAAAACGGTAATTTTAAACAGATATGGAACTTCATGCCAGACTGTTGTTTTAGAATGTTAATTTGCGGTAATTCAGGATCTGGCAAGACAAACACATTAGTTCACATGTTGCTGAAACCTTTAGTTTACTATGACAAGATTTACTTGTTTGCTAAAAACTTGGAGCAGTCGAAGTATCAGGTCTTATTACAAAAACTTGAAAAGATAGCAAAAAAGAATAAAATCCCAGTTGAAGATATATTAGAATGTTCAAATGATGAAGTTATCCCTGTGAATGATTTGGATTCTGATAACCAGAAGATAGCTATTTTTGATGATTATGTTTGTGATCGCAGCCAAAATGATATTATTAATTATTTTATCCAGGGAAGACACAAAAATTGTTGTGTAATTTATTTAACTCAATCTTATTACAAAATCCCTAAAGACATTCGGCTGAATTGCTCTCATTACATCTTCTTTGCAACTCCAAGTATAAATGAAATAAACATGCTTTCTAGAGAACAAGATGTCAGCAAAGATCAGTAAAAAAAGCAACTGACAAGCAGTACGACTTTCTGTATCTGGATTGACCGAGGAAGTTAGTCAAAAGAAACTTTATTGGTGAAATTTAATCTAATCATATTATATAATGGGACTTTTTAATGATCTTGGCGAGGAAGTTACTACTGGCAGCGTCAATATTACAAATTTTGGTATTGTGCTGTCTGAGTATGTAAAACAAAAACATTTGGTTAATTATCTTAACAAAGGCAGAAACCAGGAAAATGTTTTGAGAAGTGAGCTTAACATGGATAATAATAAAATTATCAATGTTGGTAATCCAGAAAAAGCAGGTGATGCAGCAACAAAGCAATTTACTGTAAGAAGAGTAGCAAAAATCATACGTGATTATAATATTGATAAAATTCCAGATATGTTGAAAAATTTGACAACAGGTGTTGATGATAAACTTAGTCAAATACAAACAAAGTTACAAGCAAACCGTGAAAAAATGATTGAAATTCAAAACGGATTGAAAGATGAAATAAAACTTCTGGGTGATGCTTTGAAAGAGTTAGAAAAGAAAGAAGATGTATTCTAAGAGAGTGAAAACTTCAAGAAATTAAGCGAACAAATAAGAACTGGTGTTCAAAATGTTAATACACGGATTGGAGAAATCAATAAACAAATGGTTGATAACAATGAACTAGAAACTGCTATTGCCAATGCTTCAAAACAAATGAGAACTGCTTTTGCTGCTAAAATAACTCAAATAAAAATATTAAATGGGCGGATAAACACTAACGTTGATGACATCGGCAAAGAGTTTGAAGATATCAAAAAGAAAATGGTTGATGGTAAGTCGCTGGAGACTGCTCTGAGCAAACTGGTTGACACTGATAAACTTAACACTGCTATTGATGATGCTTCAAAGCAATTGAAAGCTGCTCAGGATTAAAAAAGCAAAGCTTTTGATGGTGAAATAGCTTTTCTCAAAGAGCATAATCAAAAGTCTGATAGCCGGAACACAGCAGTTCTTGGTATAATTGATGGTTGAAAGTAAAAGTTGATTATTTAAGTCGGATTCTGCTGTTTGAATATACAATAGATGAAATAAGTATTATTCAAGATCGTGCTAATGGTGATAATAGTTTTGTGTCGCATCCAACACGAAAACCACTTGAAAGAAGCGGTCGAAGCTCTTTTCTTCATGCGTTTACTTTTATAGCCAATGCACTTGTAAAAGGTGAAGAATATTATAAAAAAACTTTTACAATATTTGCGAATTATTAAAGAAGGCCGTTATGTATTTGAAATAGATTTTACTTATACAGGAGCAGATGTAGAACAATTTCTTATTTATTCAACACAGAGTAGGGGGGCTTCAAAGTCTCTTATCCCGGTAATAACAAATGGCAAACGAATAGTAAAAGAAACATTTGAATTATATTTCAAGTCACTTTTTACTATTATTTTCAGATCAGATATAGGAGACAGCACTACGCAAGTTTTCAATTTTGAAAAATCAAGTTATAAACTGTATTACATACCGGAATGATTAGTATGAATAAAAATTATCCATTCTATATTATATGGAATAAAACATTGTATTATCATCAGAAAAAGCGTCAATGATTAATAGCTCGAATACACCGAGTAATTTTACAACTATGTTTGACAGACCATTAATATTAGGCAGGAAAAAAATATATGGTATTGGACTCGATAAGATTAATTCCATGACTTACTCGTGGTATAATATTAGTGAAGATTTTAATAACAAAGTGATAAGGTATCACAATGGAACAGATTGGAAAAGTATTATTTTTACAAATGGAAATTACAGTTATGCTGATATCGATAATTACATAAAAGAAACATTGACTGTAAACAATTATTTAACTGATGACTCACCTGTCTTGATAAAAATCGAGTTTGATTTATCAAGTTTTAAATGTTTGGTTACCATTCATAATAATTTCGTGCTTGATTTGAGAGAATCAAACTTTCACACCTTGATTGGGTTTGACAAAGATGCAGTTATCAGAGAAACTAAATTTGGAACTGTGACACCAAACATAACAAATTCTATCGATACATTGTATATCCACTGTGATTTGATAAGTAATTCTATTGTTGATGGATCATACGCGGATGTTATTTATGAAATAAGTACAGCTGATCTTACGAGATCATATCTTTTCAAAGATGAACCGATGAGAGTCGGGTTCTGTGAAGTAAACAAAACAATCATTAACAGTATTAATATTTACATAACCGACTTCTCCGGTAAAATTATTAATCTTAATGGTGTTCACACATCATTTCGATTTGTTTTGAAGGAATTAATGTAAGTTATATGGCATGTTTAAAAAAAGTTTATGACACTAGTACGGGAACATATACTCAAGTTGATCGATTAACTGGAGCTGGCATATTTGACATTTTTTCAAAAGTCGGATCAAAAATATTCAGCGAGTCTGTAAAAACAGCAGGCAAAAAAGCATTAGAAACTGCTGGTAAACAAATCATAGAGAGCGGTTCTAAAAAAGATGAAGTAGGAAAAATGGCTGCTGATAAATTAGTTTCAGTTATTAAACCTAAACCAAAATGTGAGATAATTTTAAAAGAACTTACCAAAGCTGCCACAAAAGATGCAGCTAAAGTTGCGGCTGATGATATAATTGAAGAAGATGTAAATGCAAAAATTAACAGATTACTATCCGGAAGAGGAACCAAAAATATCAATGCGAGAATTAATCGATTAATTAATAAAAAATAATCTAATTACTAGTATATATAGATGTTTCGAAGTAATCAATATAATACTAGATACGAGCATGTACCTATTCAGTTAGATACCCCCGTGACACGACCAGGAAATAATACCAGACAAATGAAAAGTGGTTATCAGTTTACAATAAATGATAGAAGTTCTTACTTCGATTGGTATAACGCATATTTTGAAATCAGTTTTCGAGTAAACAAAGTTGCTGATGGAAAAAAAATAGTTGCTGATGGAACCAATTTCGCAGACGCTGACATAATTGCTTTAATTAACGATGCAGCTTCACTGATTGATCAAATGCAAGTAAAGCAAAATGGAAAAATAGTTTACGATGGAAATACTCTTTACAGATTTGTTAATATCAAAAGCTTGCTTGAAATTTCTGACGATTATGCAAAGACAACCGGAACAAACGAATACTTTTATTTAGATAATACGACTGCTGCGGAATCTCGAGATGATCAAGCTGGTTATAACCCGGGATTTACTAATGGTCATGCTTTGATCATAACTAAGCAAAAGGTTGACTCTATAATTCCATTAAACAAATATTCCTTCTTTGGAGGTTTGGAAACAAACATGCTTCCTCCTGGTCAAATTCAAATTAGCTTGCAACTGACAAATGATAATGTGTTAATTTTCAAATCAAGCGGTGATGATGGCCGAGTAGTTATTAATAAATTAGTTTTGTGGATACCCAGAATTATATTTAACTCAGATGGTTTAAGTTACGTAATGACGAATCATATGATATCAACAAGATGGACTTACCTCCGTGAAATGATACAAGAGAGCGGAAGTTCTCTACTAACTGAATCCGTATTTAGAATAACGGCTGGTGTTAAAAATCCCAAACATGTGTTTGTGTATTTACAAATGTCAGACAAGAGTTCACACCAAGATCGAAATCCTCACCTTTTGGATACTTTTCGTCTAAATGCTGGCGATGCTGCTTCTTATTTGCAAACAGCCAGATTGGAAGTTGGAAATGGAGTTTATTATCCGGAAACTGAATACAGTTATGATAATATTATAAGAATATTCAGAGATGTTATTAATTAATCTTACAAGCAAAATGATAAAAACACTGGAACTTTGCTCAATACGAGTAATTTTAAAAATCTCTTTGGAATGATATATTTCGAATTAAGTTACAAGGGAAATGAGGTCAGTGTTGATCCAAAGCAACTGAATTTGAGATATAAATTAAATATAGCTCCAGGAGCTCCTTATAAAGCTTATGCTCTCGTTCTTTACGAGGAAGTTGTTGTTATTGGTACTGTTGGAAATGAACTAGTTATTGTTTAATCTTACTTATAATATGTATGACTTACGTAAATTATGTTAATATCAAAAGCTTGCTTGAAATTTCTGACGATTATGCAAAGACAACCGGAACAAACGAATACTTTTATTTAGATAATACGACTGCTGCGGAATCTCGAGATGATCAAGCTGGTTATAACCCGGGATTTACTAATCGTCATGCTTTGATCATAACTAAGCAAAAAGTTGACTCTATAATTCCATTAAACAAATATTCCTTCTTTGGAGGTTTGGAAACAAACATGCTTCCTCCTGGTCAAATTCAAATAAGCTTGCAACTGACAAATGATAATGTGTTAATTTTCAAATCAAGCGGTGATGATGGCCGAGTAGTTATTAATAAATTAGTTTTGTGGATACCCAGAATTATATTTAACTCAGATGGTTTAAGTTACGTAATGACGAATCATATGATATCAACAAGATGGACTTACCTCCGTGAAATGATACAAGAGAGCGGAAGTTCTCTACTAACTGAATCCGTATTTAGAATAACGGCTGGTGTTAAAAATCCCAAACATGTGTTTGTGTATTTACAAATGTCAGACAAGAGTTCACACCAAGATCGAAATCCTCACCTTTTGGATACTTTTCGTCTAAATGCTGGCGATGCTGCTTCTTATTTGCAAACAGCCAGATTGGAAGTTGGAAATGGAGTTTATTATCCGGAAACTGAATACAGTTATGATAATATTATAAGAATATTCAGAGATGTTATTAATTAATCTTACAAGCAAAATGATAAAAACACTGGAACTTTGCTCAATACGAGTAATTTTAAAAATCTCTTTGGAATGATATATTTCGAATTAAGTTACAAGGGAAATGAGGTCAGTGTTGATCCAAAGCAACTGAATTTGAGATATAAATTAAATATAGCTCCAGGAGCTCCTTATAAAGCTTATGCTCTCGTTCTTTACGAGGAAGTTGTTGTTATTGGTACTGTTGGAAATGAACTAGTTATTGTTTAATCTTACTTATAATATGTATGACTTACGTAAATTATTCAGTAAATTTAACAGATGGTCAGAAACAAAGTCTGGCAAAAGCATATGAAAACAAAAGTGAATTAACACTCAGGTTAAAAAATAACCAACTAACTGGGAATTTTCCTTTGCTGCTAACAGCTACTCAGATTAACAATATTAACAAAGCTAAATCTAGCGGACGGGGATTAGATATAAGTATATCAAAATCACAAATGAGGTCTCAGTCTAAAAATGGAGGCTTTTTAGGTGCATTAGCTGGTTTGTTAACTAAAACAATATTACCAACAGTTGCTAGATTTGCTCGAAAGATATTAGGACCTCTAGCAACTGGGGCACTTAGTGGTCTGGCAAGTACTGGAATTGGTAACATATTTGGAAACGGAATGGTAACTGTTCCTGCTGATAAAAAACAAAGACTTTTAAAATCAAATAAATTAACAGTTGCGCAAAAAAATAAAATAGCAAAGTCATAAGGTTCCTGCACTATTAAACTAACACAAAAACAAATACAAGACGTACTATCATGTGCTCCTAGTAATAAAACGGTAACTGCTCCCAGTGATAAAATACAGCAAGACTTAACGGCAACTGTTCCTAGTGATAAAAACAAACACTTCTTGCATCAAATAAATTAACAGCTGCACAAAAAAATAAAAAAAAAGTCAAAAGGTCGCTGCCCTGTTAAACTAACTAAAAAACAACAGCAGGACGGAGGATTTCTTGGAATGCTTGCATCATTAGGAATTCCATTGATTGGATCTCTTATTAGTGGTTTAACTGGAAAAGGTTTGCAAGTAGATAGAAGAGGACAAGGGTTAGGAGTTGATCGTGGAAATGGTTTGCATGTAGACTCACAAATTAGACCATACAGAAGTATCCCATTCGTAAAAAAAAAAAAAAATTTTAAAAGTTAAACCTATCTCTAACTTAGACATAATAAAGTGGGTTAAGCAGTTAGGCATACAAATATTTAGTGGGATGTACAGCAAAAACAAATTTCCGACAAAACAAAATAAACATATTGGACCTGGCACACACTGGACTTGTTACTATAATAATTATTACTTCGATCCGTTTGGCTTGAGCCCACCAAAAGAAGTTTTAACTTACATACCTGATATAAAATGCAACACTATTCAGTATCAAGATAAAACAAGTGTTCTATGTGGATATTTCTGTCTATTCTTCATTAAAAAGTTGCAAGAAGGAAACAGTGTGTACGATATTCTTTATAAAATATTAAAACCATACAAACCAGTAGAAAATGAAAACATCATAAAATCATATTTTGTAAGCGAAGTTCAATCTAATCATATTATATATGAGTTATTGCATAAAAGAAAAAAAGGTTACTGAAAATGTTGATCCTAAGTATGTTTTAGCAAAAAATGGAAGAAAATGTTACGAGTAACTTGTGCATCTTGTGGTATTACTAAAACAAAGTTTGTTAAAAACACAGAAGGCGGAAATATTGATATTCATAAAGCTTTGCTCCCTTTGCTACCCAAAAAATGGTAAACACTTCCTGGTTATAAATATTGCGGTCCTGGTAATCCACTTGATAGCGGAGAACCAGTAAATGAATTAGATGCTGTTTGTAAAGATCATGATTATTGTTATGACGAAAATCCTAGTAATAAATCAATGTGTGATAAAAACATGCTTACTGGTTTGAAATCTAGCAAGTCTAAAACTATTGGAGAAAATATCGCTAAGAATTTGATAGTAAAACCAGTTATTAGTACAAAATATAAACTTGGTCTTGGAAACTCAAAAAACTAGAAAAGGCGTTGAAATGGACTGACAAGTTAGCAGATGAACTTCATAAACCTATACGAAGAAAGTTCACTCAACGCCGTGTGATTGTTAATGAAATTAATAAAATATGGTCTGCTGATTTGGTTGATATGCAATCGTTTTCAAAGTATAATAAAGGTACTAAATATTTGCTTACTGTTATTGATGTATTTAGTAAATTTGCCTGGGTTGTACCCGTTCCAAATAAAACTGGTACGGACATTACAAAAGCGTTCCAACAGATAATCAGTACAGGAAGACAATGTAAATTGTTGTGGGTTGATCAAGGTGTGGAGTTTTATAACAAGACGTTTAAGCTATTCCTTGATGATAATAATATCAAAATGTATCACACTTTTAATTTCGGAAAAGCTGTAGTAATTGAACGATTTAACAGAACATTAAAAGAGAGGATGTGGAAATAGTTCACAGCAAACGTTACAAACACATATTTAGACGTGTTACAGATGATGATTGATAAATACAATAATACAAAACATCGGAGTATTAAAATGACACCGACTGAAGCAAGTGATGAAAAAAATAAAGGAACGGTGTATTTCAACTTGTATGGAAAGATGAAAAGTAATCAAATTAAGCCAAAGTTTAAAATAGGGGATAATGTTAGAATCAGCAAATATAAACGAACGTTTGAGAAAGGTTATACCCCAAATTGGACTGAAGAAATATTTGTTGTTGGTGAAATTCAAAACACATATCCTGTGACATATAAAATAAAAGATTTAAACAACGAAAACATTGATGGAAGCTTTTATGAATTAGAAATGATAAAAGCAAAGCAAGAAGTATTCAGAATTGAAAAAGTAATACGACGTGATTACAAAAAGAAACAAGCATTGATTAAACAGAAGGGCTACAATGAGGATTTCAATAGTTGGGTTCCATTTAAGGATATTGAAAATATTAAATAAGGGCTTAAAAATAATTATATATAGTATTATTATATAATGGAGCAAGAAAGATTAGAAAAGGTTTGCAGAAAACTTAACAATTTAAAAGATAAATATAGAAGAGAATTAATGACAAGCAAGCAACTCCAAGTAGAATATGAAGTAGTTCGTGATGATTTTATGGACACCAAAAATAGCAAAGTCAATAAGCGAAAAAGATTGCTGGTTGAAATGGATAATTATGAACGTGAGCTGGATAGTAACAAAGAAGAGCTTCTTGAACTGAAATACAAAATAGCAAAGTGCAGAAAAGTAAAATACTCCATGGTAAAAAATGATATGCAGAGCGATGATGAAGACTACTGCCCGGTTCCGTCTGACTTTGCTTAACGAGTTGCAAATGTTATGTTATTAAAATGGCAACCGGATTGATTAGTAGTATAGAAAGGGGCGGTAACAGGCGAGTTTCCCCGAGCGGGGTGCTTGAGAAAACTGTTGAAATATGTTGGTGTTGATTTAGGCGTGACTTGCATTTATAAAAGTTACGCCTGAGTCCCTCCCCTGGCATATTTCACTAGTTTTTCTTATTCCCTGCGAGGAGTTGAAGTTGATAACAATATTGATTGTTTCTATAATTACATCGATAATATGTGTAGCCCGTTGTTTAAAAGAAATTTAAGCAGTGATAGAAACACTAGCAGAAAGCATGCGAAGCCATGGTTTGATGTACTTGTAAAGAAAAACAAAATCTGTTTTATGAGAAATTAAATTACTATAGGAAAGACAAATCAGAAAGTAATAGAAAGCACATGACACAGGCCAGGACAGAATATAAAAATTTAATAAGACATAAAAAACATAATTATGATAAAGGGAAGACGTTTCGTTTCGGAAAGATCTTAACTTCATGTGTCATGATTAAGGCAAATATAAAAACGAATTGTATATTTCCATGTTATATTGACTAGGAATGTAACCTAGATTTTAACCTCATTGTATGAGGTTAAATAGTGTGAGTAGTTGTAATGCACTGGGACATCTATTATTATAATTATTGTTATCATTTTGTTAATTAAGTTAGTAGATGTATACTGATAGGCCTATGGTTTTTTATATTAATAAACTATCTAAATATTTGATTATAAAATAACAAATGTGTATTCATCAGATGGACAATAGTAAATATATTACAAATACTGGTAAAAGGGATGCCAGCAAGCCATTGACTGTTAAATTATAAATATGATGTGTTTTGTATTGTATACTGATAGGCCATTTGGTCTTTTATATTAATAAAGTTTACATACATTACATATTCTCACCAATTATGCAAATAGGCATATTTATGTTACATTATACTGCGATAGAGCATATACCGAGTTTTTCATAGCGGAAAGAACAAACCAGCTACAATCCTCCATGAAATGAAATATGTATTTATATACAGAATCTTGTATAGCAATGTTGGTTTACTGTGTATACTTCACCCCACTCTTAATGAAAACATTTACCCTTATTACTGAGAATATATATCCTTTAGTAACAACTTACATAAGGGAACATATTTTGCATGGGTGTGAATACATACTTATACTTTACAACCACACAACCAACTTACATAAGAGAACATATTTTGCATGGGTGTGAATACATACTAATACTTTACAACCACAAAGCACATTCCTTCACAAAAAAAGGAATACAGTATGACAAAGGAATAACAAAATTGTTGACCACATGGGGAAGATACAGAGTAATAGGATAGCCTCAGCATGCATAGATTGTCGGCAATAGGACAATACAAATAGAAAAGGTTTCCATGCCAGATTGAAAACTGAAAAGCTCGGTAAGCTATAAAGGCTATATTTGCTACATGGCTAAGCTACACGGTTATAAACCACCCAGAAAACCCCAATACGTTTTACATATATCTATATCTATGCATACATTATATTTTTATATATAGTATATTTGGTACACAATAGTATTAACTTTTAGCATGATTATACACCATTAATAGTTATCCTATTTACGGTTCTATTATTGTAGTACAATGCTTTTGTGAACGTTGTATTTGTTATAATACAATAAAATAAAAGGTTTAGTACAATTTGCAATGGTTATATTGGAGTATTGGTGGACTCTGCTGGATAATTTGCTTCAACACCATGAAAAAACAGCATTACTAACATACTTTCGAAATCCAGTACCTGTAAAATGGATGAAAATTATTATTATTCATTGGATCATTTATTAATCTGGTAATAAATTTGCTTCCAGTCATGTGCAGAAACAACACAAATAGGTTGTTCACAGAAGTGACAACATACAAGCTCTTCAATTCTTCGCATAACCCAATGATCCCTAAATAGGCCGAAATGTGCAAATAACACGCAAAACTCAATCAAAGAGTAACAACGTACAAGCTAATTACTTTCAAGAATGAGCTTCCTTATTTTCCCCATTTTTGTTTTGCATTATTTATTGGTCACATGTCCGATTTAGTGGCAAGTTAAAACTGCTTGCAGAAAAGCTGTCTTTTAAGTTTCGTCTAATATTAGAGTTGCTGTTGGTTACTAGTAACGAAAGAAGGATACAAATATCGGACAGGGAAAGCAGCATTCAAGAACGACAGTCAACCATAAAACACAAAAACAAACACGCAAACAGACAAACGAAAAGGCAAAAGTAATAAAAATGCAAACGACATCACAAACACAAAAGGGTTGACAATAGGGCTACCGCCTTGGAACGGTCAGTGTCAAAGTAGGCCACTGGGGGTTTAAACCGGTTCTAGGGTGCACCAAACCTCACACTTACCCTACTGTCATCCCATTAAAACAGGACAGTGTAAATAAAGAAATCCCCGCCATGATCTAATTTCTAACCAACAAGGCAGCATCAATAGGCAATATAAGTAAAACACAAATATGCTCGTGCAAATATAATACAAAAAAACAATAGCCTAGAAAGCCACAATGAATGTACTCAATGACTTGGCAGAAGCCAGAGCAGTAAGAGAATACACCATTAAGGGCACGACAAGAAAGATGTTTCATTGAAAAAACCTTACCAGTCGAGATCATATAGTTTGGCGGCATTTTTATTACAAACCCCAAGTACCTGTGACACTGGGCAGCCAATTTTCTGCGAAGCCTTACCTGCAATAAGGTGAACATTCCATGGACCGTTTACACCTGTAATACCGTCCATGGGCAGACAAGTTGCATCAGTCTCAAGAACTAAACGTTTGGGACTGTCCAACAATAGCAGTATTTGTACAGTGCTATCGCTGTCTAATGAGGCCCTAGCTATACCAAAATAGCAGTTTGGTAGCACAGTGCTCCACTGCTGGTAGTCATCAACAGTACCTACGTAACAATGACGATGACTTATGGAGTTCGTCATCTCAAACTCTTGTAAGAGTGCCAACACTTCTGCAGCAGCCCTCCCAGTGTCATTGTCCAGGACATGTAGAACAACAGTCTTAGCTAGTCTCTTTGTCAACAAGAGAGCTTGCCGTAAGAAAGATCTCTGAGCCTCAATGTTGTTTCGTTTGCACTCCTTCCTGTTGTTAGCAGCTCTGCAGCGACATGTTTTCGTGAAATCAAGGCCCACTTCCCCAGTTCCTACGGCTGGCGGAAAGCGCTGAACTACGACCTCCAGCCTGGCGATCTGACTGCTGACAGTCTTTCGAAGAACCATATGCGGATGAACACCCAAGGTAAATCGTAACCTTGGATTATCACGCATATGCTTCTTCTTCATGAGACTCCACTTGTTTGGGTAAACATAATTTGCAATAGCATATCGCAAATTGGCAGGTGGGGCCACCGAACTTTCCAGTTCCTGAACTGATTGGGTAGAACGGCAGGAGAGCTCATCCATGTGATAATGGGAGTCTATCGACGCCATTCTCAACATGGGATGACCACGTGGTGCGCTGAAACCCTCAAACGTGATGTAACGAATGAATTCCCGCACAGTATCGATAAGTTGTTTTGGCAATTTGGATAACAGCCGATTTAGAATGGCCTAATGGAGAATCATATTTATGCGGACCGGCGGAACGGTGCCGTACAGAACATCTGAAAGCATTCTTTCTCCGAGAACGAAATGGATGAAACACAAGGAGGTCTGCCAGAGACCCAAGGGCTAGGTGCTGAATGAGAAATATAACAACACATTGACAGCGAGTGCCCAAGCCTCAAGAAGAGAGTCTCCTTGGACAACCCCGTGACTGCTATGGAATTGCCCTAGCTCTTAAGTACAGCCTTCAGCGCAGTGATAATCCATGCATGCGGATGCAGGACACACATACCAAGGTGCATGTGTCCTTAGTAGGCCAGTAATTAAAGCCGAAAATAAGAGTCAAGGTCAAACAAATTCCAACAGAATGTATTTTAGGATTTTTAGAATCACTGACATGTAATGAGTTTCATAAAAAAGTCCCGAAGAGAAAGATGGTGGGAAATGCTAAATTTTGGGGTAAAAAAAGTTACGTTTTTAAGAGAAAATCTCCGGAAACTGTTTTATAAAAAATCATTTGAGCAAATAAGAATCATTTAATAGTGCGGAAATGCTTTTCCAAATGCATATCTATGTAAATCAAGGTTTTATAGATGGATATGAGGTTAATAATATGAGATTTTGAGCCGAACTATGGAACAAAATGAATAAAATCGTTGATTTCTGTAATACATTTGGTGATAATAGGCTATAAATTAAAAAAATACTAAATGAATTGTAAAAATTTAGTTTCTTACTGTTTTGCACAGAGAAAGGTACAGAGATGTGCCAGAAAAAAGTCCTTTAGCATACGACGATCTTAAATACTTTATTTTTGGGTCTAAAAATGTGTTTTTCATAAAAAAAAAATCGCTGAAAACAAGAATCATTTTGTAATAAGATGTTTGAACATAAACTAATCTCATAGAAGTGATAAAATGGTGTACAATTATATATACAAATGTTTCATTGTATCGTAAGTTAATGTGAAAGTTTACATTGTGAGATTTCGGGGCAAAATTTTGAAAAAAATGAATAAAAGCTTTGATTTCTGTAATACATTCGTAGTACAGTGGCCCGTTTTATGGAACATCTTACGACAATTGTGCTCTTAAGTCATATTAAATTTATTGTTTTTAAACTATCTAATACATATATTGTTCATTCAATATGTACACCCTTAATTGTTTGCTTCAAATGCTTTTAAGAAAAATGATGGAAGGTATTTTATTTTGACTTACGATAAACATTATCAAATTAAAGATGTTTCCTGAAACATGGCCCTTAGAAGTAGGTAGATGAATAACGGGAACGAACATACAGCATATTATATTCATTTTAAAGTGAGGAAACCTTCTTCCAAACCTATATTCATGTAAAACACGGAATCAAAGATTGATAAGACGATAAAATTAAATTAAAACAATTGTCCTTCATCAAAAATCACTGAAAAAGAATCATTTTCAAATAAGTATTTCAACAAATATAACTGAAGTGAAAAAATGGTGTACAAAACGTACATTACATATGTTTGATAATATCAGAACTTCAGAAGTGAATAAGATGCTCAAATTGCGAGGTCAGTTTCAAAACGTGGAACAGAAATGGAGAAAAAACACCAATGTTTTTGTGGTACAATCAAATTACTGGGCTTTAATAACGAAGTACGTATGAACTAAAAGAGACATTTGTAAAAAATACTTGGTCTACATTTGGAATCACATGTATTTCGATGAAAATCTTAACATTGTGTTATCCGGAAGTCAATAGGACAGAAAATAGTTCACTGTTGCTGTATTCTTAACAGTATGGCCGTTAGCCACACGTGTAAAATGTAAGATTTGCATTGCATGTTTGTTACTACAATAAAGATGAAGATTTTATCAGCGATTGTAAACAAGAGGGCCGAGATGACCTAAATCGATCACCTGAGTACTGGCCCATTATCGAACTTCTTCGAAATCGTATGGTCATATACAATCTGTGCAAGTTTGGTTAATTTTTTTCAAGAAAGGTGGCCTCTGTTGTGTTAACAACATTGATATAAAAACAAAGTTTGGTAAATATCAAATACAAAATGAAGGTGCTAGAGCGTAACACCTGGAGCAGGGTCAAATGTGACTCCAGGGCTACATGTAATACATGAGAGCTGTGTGCCTTGTGATTTTAGAGAATATTTTTTGTGCTTTTCCCTGTGTAAGTCTATGGCCCAGGGTCACCATTTGAACAAACGTGGTAAGGAACCATAAGAGTATAATAAAGGCAAAATATTAATCCTCTGGCTCTTGTAGTTCCAGAGAAGATTTTTTTTAATGTTTTCCTATATAAGTCTATGTTAAACTGTGACCCCGGGGCGGGGCCAAATTGACAGTGGGTCACAATTTGAACAAACTTGATAGAGGACCATAAGCTTATAACAAATGCAAAACAGTAAACCTCTGGCTCATGCAGTTTCAGATAAGATGATTTTGTTATGTTTTTCCCTATACAAGCCTATGTGAAATTGTGACCCACTGGGCGAGGCCAAATGTGACCCCAGGGTCAATATTTGAACAAACTTGATAAAGAACCATAATCTTAGGGTAAATGCAAAATAGTAAACTCTGGCTCTTGTAGTTTCAGAGAAGTTTTTTAAAAATATTTTCCTATATAAATCTATGTAGAAATGTGTCCCCCGGGGCAAGTGTCAAATTTGACACCAGGGTCACCATTTGAACAAACTTGGTAGAGGAACATAAGCTTATAGCAAATGCAAAATATTAAACATCTGGCTCTTGCAGTTTCAGTGAAGAAGATTTTTTAAATTTTTCCCTATACAAGTCCATGTAAAACATGTGACCTCTGTGGTGGGGCCAAATGTGACCCCAGGGTCGCTATTTGAACAAACTTGGTAAAGGACCATAATCTTATAGTGAATGCAATATATTAAACCTCTGGCTCTTGTAGTTTGAGAGAAGAAGATTTATTTTTTTCCTATATAAGTCTATGTTAAACTGTGACCCCGGGGCGGGGCCAAATTAGACCCCAGGGTCACCATTTGAACAAACTTGGTAAAGGACCATAATCTTATAGTAAATGAAAACTATTAAACCTCTGGATCTTGTAGTTTAAGAGTTTTTTTTAAAGTGTTTTCCTATATAAGTCTATGTAAAACTGTGACCTTCGTGGCAGTGTCAAATTTGACACCAGGGTCACCACTTGAACAAACTTGGTAGACGACCATAAGCTTATAGCAAATGCAAAATATTAAACAACTGGCTCTTGCAGTTTCAGTGAAGAAGATTTTTAAGTTTTTCCCTATACACGTCTATGTAAAACATGTGACCCCTGCGGTGGGGCCAAATGTGACCCCAGTGTCACCATTTGAACAAACTTGGTAAAGGACCATAATCTTATAGAGAATGCAAAAGGCTCTTGTAGTTACAGAGAATCAGATTTTTTTATTTATTTTCCTATCTAAGTCTATGTAAAACTGTGACCCCCAGGGCGGTGCCAAATTAGAACCCAGGGTCACCATTTGAAAAAAACTTGGTAGAGGACCATAAGCTTATAGCAAATACAAAATATTAAACATTTGGCTCTTGCAGTTTCAGTGAAGAAGATTTTTAAGTTTTTCCCTATACAAGTCTATGTAAAACATGTGACCCCTTCGGTGGGACCAAATGTGACCCCAGGGTCACCATTTGAACAAACTTGGTAAAGGATCATAATCTTATAGTGAATGCAAAATATTAAAAGTATATTCCGGACATCGGAAATATTAAATTATATTACGGACATCGGAAATATTGACAAAGGACTGCCGCCCTGTTTAAATAACCATGGCATTTTTGGCTGGTCATTGAATATATTAGACTCCGGAAAATCGGAAGATATTAAAGTATATTCCGGACATATATTTCCGATGTCCGGAATATACTTTAATATACTTTCGTTTTTCCGGAGTTGAATATAGTCAATGACTATTTAAAATAGTTCCGATCATCCGGAATATGCGATTATAAGTCAAATTGACAATATTGCTTATCGTCCGGAATATACAATAATCATAAGTAAGATATGCCTATGTCTGATTGTGACTGCTGCCCATCATGGTATTGTACAGATAACAACTATATTTTCACTTCAGTTCTTGTTCTCTTTATTGTCGGGCAGCCATTTTACGCTTGCGTAAAACCTTGTTTGTTTGTTCTCCTTTTTTGGTTTACACAGCATTTATGGGTATTGTACCCAAAAGACAGAGAAACGATGGTGACCTTTTCACTCATTTTCACACCTTTATAATACAATATACAATATAATATTAGTTTATTCGTAATATCAGACCTCCGGCCCACAATGCAAACACAATGTAATAACATCGAGTGACATCACAAGAATTTTCAAAATAACAAATACAAATATGGATACTTACAATTAGATTATTATATTATCATATTATTTACGAAATAGTATGTAATTATATATGGTTTTACAAATTACATTTATAATTATTACTTTAACCAAAATTAAATCAGTGCATATATTCAATTCAAGCACGAGGAATTTTGTTCTCTCTGTGAAAATATTAATGTAATGGTCTTATAACTGTGATTCTCTAAGTCCAAATAAAAATATAGTGTATCGCAATTTGAATAAAACATTTTTAGCAGCAACATTCCAACTCCGGTTTTTGATGATAATTAATATTAATCAGAAGGATTGAGAGATAAAAAAAGGATGAAATTGTATCTAGATTGATGTACAAAGTGTAACACAATCAACCCTATTGATGTACAAAGTGTAACACAATCAACCCTATTGATGTACAAAGTGTAACACAATCAACCCTATTCAAATCATAGCATAACATGCGGAAGTTTCTTCTTTTGTTCAGTATACATATACTCACTGTCTTTAAAAATATGAAATGTCAATGCAAATGAATTATGACTTACTTTTAATTACCTAGGCACATAAATGTATATCCATATTTTTCTACCAAAACAAAATAAAACTATGTTTCTTCCAGTGTCATTTAAGCATAATGTTGTGAACTAAATTCACACATAAAGAGTTGCAAGTGTATTCGTTTAAACATTTAATGGCGATACTTTTGCACCATTGTGCTAGTGGAGCTTGAACGATAACAGTAGGATATCGCACCCGGATTATTCTGTATCCTAGTATGTTCTTTTTTCTCTGTGTGAAACTAAATATGACCATCCTCACGAAGTTGACAGCAATAAGTAAAATCAATGTTACTTGGATGGGGATGTTCCCCGAGCAACTTCTTATGGGGTGTATGTGTCTGAACTTATTCGTTTTTCTAGAGCTTGTACTCGGGTGGATGACTTTAATATTCATTATCTTTTTTTTTTGCTTTTGATAATTTTATTTAGACACTTGTGTACATACATACATGATATAAATATGTGTACATGCATACATGATATAAATACAAACACATTTTAGGCAAAAATTGCATATAAGAATACATTCGATGAAACTAGATTGAGAAGAACAGACATGGAATGAAATCTGTACAAACTAAAGTAACATTAATATACACCTTTAAAGCATCAGTATTAAAAGGTGGAATAAATGTTGTGAATGTTATGGTTTAATTGTTAAAGATATTATTCACAGTGTTCCATCTCGCCTTAATAGCATTAGATTTCTTTTCAGGGTACATATATAATGAGAATAATTCAAGGTGTTTATATCTCTTCAAATGCTCAATAAAAACGCTATAATTTGGGAGACATTGTTTCAGTTTACAGGAGTAGACATAACTTTTAAAGTAATGTCATATCTATCACTGCACCTTGAAAATATGTCTCTCCTCTTTAATTGATCTGAGTACAAACCCCTACAGTTTAAACTTCCAAACTTTATATTACTCATTTTTAATATCTTACATAGTTTAAAAATAGTATAATTTGTAAAGATTTCATGCATGTTGAGCTATATTTAATGTAAACAATGTAACATGTGTTCAATCTGTTGTTCATAATTGTTGAGCTTCTACATGTATAATATAAATGATGGATTTTCATTGACCAAACAGTAAATTCTAAAAAATAGTGTACACAACAATGTCCGTTTTTTCTAATATGGCAACAACATTTTCTCCTCTGCATATCACACATTGTACTCGTTCGTACTTTGACTGTGTTAAAATCAGTGACTAAGCCATGAATATGTCGCATAATTTTAAATATTTGGATCAAAATGTTAACAAGGTAGGTCCTAAATGGTAATGTTATCAGACTTAGGTTAGATTAATTCAAAAATGTGGTTAGTATAATATATATGATTCTAGCTGGCACTAGATTGCCTAATGATCTATATTTGTCTAGCCGTTTTTGAAAATTAATATCTATATCGGACAAACATAATCGTATTGATAATTAAAGGCATTATATCTACACAACATTACTATAGCATTAATAATACACGATATAAGCTAAATTTTATTTGTGTTGCATATAAAAATTGTTAAAATAAATATACTATGATATCAAACTGCCAAAGTGCTCCATAGCAAATACACCAACGAAAAAACATATTTATTTGTCTATTTTCAAGCCCCACGTTTTTTTACTAGAACAAACATTATATCGGACAAACAGTAACACAATCATATTGACACTTAGAGAAATTACATTACACACAACCCTTGCTTTCTTTCAAGTTATAATGAGATGTATATCAACAAACAGTAGCACATATTAATAATCAAAATATATATATATTTACACAACTTTAATACTACACGAGGCCAGCTACCGAAGTTATCAAAATACTCCACTGTAAATATATAACGGTTACAATGACACCTTGAAAATCTACTATTATTATTATAATTATTTTTATTATTATTATTTTTATTATTATCATATGTATTAAGTAGTATCTAGGTACATACGATTCACATATTACGTAATGTTGATTCATGTTGCTCATCAACATATTAGTTATAAGAGTACTTCATATCGACACCACTAATAGTTACAATTACATAGATAGATATCTCTATTAATGTTTCATCAGTTGTATTGCATACCATATACCGATACCTAAATCGCCTAATCAGTACATTTTTTAGTCCAAATGTTTCACGTGAACACCGATCAGATGCAAACATTACACCACCCAGACAGTTTCGCACCGCCCGACCGACCAGTGATTGAGTACAACCCATTGCGCGAAATTGTCCGTGTACCGCACATACCGCCAGGCGGCGTTCACACGAACCACTGTACCAACAAACAATTACATCCATCACAACCTGTAAAATTAAATTAAATGCTCAATTAAAAATCTAATTAATTACAGCGATCTCAGCTGGCACTCTTTCTGCATTATCATAACTATTTATGCTTATTATTACAACCATGATCGATTTAATAAACTATTTAAGCATAAGCTCTATAAGCCCACAAAGTTTCATTCTTCTGCAATTGCTTATACATTCATCATGGAAAAACAAAACAAATATATTCAATGAATAACGTAAATCAAGCTTAAACATGAGTACTATTTCGTTGCATGATGTAGTCATGCCAACAGTGTCGTATATAAATATTTAACCTTATTGTAAATACATATACGCATACAAATCATATTTATTCGATTATCGACTAACAGGAACAGTCTCCTTGCACAGTACTGACCGACGTAATCACCTTTCTCACAAATGGCCGACATGGTCCATTAAATATCACTTGGTCGCTTTGTCACGTGGTTTTGTTTACATTATATAGTCTTGACGGCTATCAAAAATGTATATATATAAATATATACTGTATATATATATATATATACTACATATACTACTCCCAAAGCATGGGTAACTTATTAGCGCTATGATATTTTAGAAATTGACAAAACCATCGTGACAGAGAGATAAAGTATATATAGCATTGATATAAGTCAACGATTGTAAGTTGAAGCTATAGAAAATAGGTCGTACATAATCTCAACTCAAAAGGCACGATATTAACGTAGTGAGGTCAGCACGTGCTCCAAATGTAAATATACGCTAAGTGACAGACCCAGTTTATAAATGAAGACACGTGTATTTTACCGACTGTTGAGTTGTGATTATGTAGTAAATCACGTGCGGCAGTATGATTACTACTAACAAATGTGTAGTAAATATTACAGAGGTTCAACTGACTGTGCCTATACTTGTAAATGAATATATATGGTATATATAGTTCGGACAAAAGTTCAATATTGAATAATATACGTTGAGTATTTCCGTATACCTGTTAACATAATTACATATATATATTTTATATTTTGTAATTCAAATCAATTTTTATATATAAAAGTATATATAATGTTAATCACGTTTTCTGTGAATAGACCTGGAATATGTATTTAGTTATAAAGTCTAATAAATAAGCAAGTATTATAAATTAGTCTATATCGAGTGTTCCGATAAAATGCAAGAATGACAACGGGAGCATATACTATATTTACGTAATGCTGGTCAGCCGTCGATCAGCTATGTAAAGTAAAACAAAGGTACACAAAGGTATTAGTGGAACAGTACCTTTAATAGCTGTTGCGTCTGACCGACCAGGTATTGTAAATAAACAAACAATGCATCAAAAGCGCCTGCCCCATTGCTTCGATCTTACCGAAAAGAAAAGAAAGAAAGAAACGAGGACGATGCGTTTTTGATTGATATTACATGGTTGATATATAAATGTTATAGAAAAGCGTCAGCAGAAATAACTGATATTACTAAGAATTGTGAATTGGATGTAATTATTCTCATGTAGAAGACGGACGTCACAGTTCGTAGTACCAATCGGGGTTGTTATCAACAGCAGCTGCAATAGTTTGTGTATATATATATTATATGTGTTACTGGTTACTGTTGTTTTTTCATTAAGCACGTATTTAACGGTCTTTTATGGATTTAAGTACCACAAAAGGGTAATCGCGAACATACACTAGCTTGTGGTTATGTTTATCGTCATTTGACATGTTCCGCCTTCGCGTTAACAACTCGGCCCTGAGCTTGGATAACTCTGGTGGTAGATCGGGTACCACGCTAAACCCAGATCCCGCTTTCAATTTCCGCATTCAAGCCTCCAAAATAGCGTCGCGATCCATCAACTTATTGAAGCGGACAATTATGTTGCGCCGGGAGACATCTCCAGTTGGTAGTCGGTGGACGGCCTGAAACATCATACCTTGTACTCGTTCCTTTTCAATTTTCAGGAACTCAAACATGAAGGCTCGCACCCTGGTGTCCGTTGTTGTTGCGGGCTCTCTATTGCCCTCACCATCAATACCTCTAATAACAAGATTCCACTTGCGTCCCCACAGCTCCAACTTGAGGCGCTCTCGTCTCATCTCCTCGATTTTAGCCTCCACATCTGGTATAGTTTTTTCATGTAGGGTTCGGAACTCATCGTTGGCATACTCCACGAAGCTCTCCATGGTATCCACCTTTTCACGCACATTGTTCAAATCAGTCTTAATTTGCTCAACTTTTACATCAATCCGACTTTCCAGTGACATATGTAGTTTAGCAAAACAAACTGACAGGTCTTTAAAGTCTTTACACACATACTTTTCGGCCAATGTGTTGAGTCGTTCACTATCGCTTACTTGTGGAGCCGCCATTGCAAAACTCGTGGAAATCGTGCACGTGTATACGTATCAGTTAAACTGAAAATGTTCCAATAAAGGCTCTTTCGCTTCAAATTTGAGGTTGACTTAATATCTGAATATGTAATTAAACACTTACAAGTCAATTTATCCAAAATCCTTTCCAATATATAGCCATTTTGTAATATAATTTTCACACAATAAGCACAGCCAAAAAATTTACGTTTTCACATACCGGAAGTTGTTGTTGTTGTCATATTCATTATCTTTGTATAACTAAACAGTTACTCAATCAGGGTTACCGTTACCATAAACTTCGTAAAACCTTTGCAAAATTTTATTATCGTAACCTTGATCTTCTTTCCAAATGTAAAAGTAATTTAAGGACTCTTCTGCGACAAGGACTATCACAACCTGACTTCTATGGTGATGTGATTTATAAACTTCGTAAGATTCTTGGTCATGGTCACTTTCATACTATCTTTGTTAAACTTGTTAACAAGTTTACCTAAAGAGGTTATGACCCTATCATTTTGCAACATACTGCATGCTTGGTGGTGGACCCTTTTACAGTTCGCCACTATACTTTCCTCTTTAATTGTACGATGACCGGACAGGCTGTGGACCCTATGATGACGCTTACCTAAAGCTTATTGGGACGGTGGCGTTTGATGTTTGTCCATGATCTTCCTTGTCGTGCCCTTAATGGTTTATTCTGTTACTGCTCTGGCTTCTGACACGTCATTGAGTACTTTCATTGTGGCTTTCTATGCTATTGTTTTTTTATATTATATTTACACGAGCATATTTGTGTTTTACTTATATTGCCTATTGATGCTGCCTTGTTGGTTAGAGATTAGATCATGGCGGGGATTTCTTTATTTACACTGTTCTGTTTTAATGGGATGACAGTAGGGTAAGTGTGAGGTTTGGTGCACCCTAGAACCGGTTTAAACCCCCAGTGGCCTACTTTGCCACTGACCTTTCCAATGCGGTAGCCCTATTGTCAACCCTTTTGTGTTTGTGATGTCGTTTGCATTTATTATTGCTTTTGCCTTCTTGTTTGTCTGTTTGCGTGTTTGTTTCTGTGTTTTGTGGTTGACTGTCCTCCTACTTTCCCTGTCCGAACTTTTTATATTTCTTTTTGTTAAATAGTTGTTGAAATTTTGAAAATATTAATATAATGTTTTATTATATATGATATACAACTCTGTAACTACAAATTGTTTTTTCTCTTCCGAGTTACTTCCCGTTAAATGTAGTGTGTTTTATCGTTTCGTAATGCATGTATTTCATGAATATTCATGCAGGAAAAAGAGTGTAGGTGAGCCCCGGAAAACAGAACAAGCTACTGTTTACCGCCGTGAAACACTGTCCATGTGGTGTAGAGCCGCCCTAGAGAGAGGGGATAGAATACAGACTGACTCGGTGTATGGCAAGCCATCCGCAAAATAAGTCAGAGAACGTACGTGTATATACGTGTATATACGTACTATGTATTTTTGAAAACTCTGAGATGATAGGTTTAGAGCGAGAAGTGTGCAAACGGCTTGTACACGGATGCAACAAGCCCAATGTATCGGTGATGTACACTGGGCACGTTTAAAAATAGATATATAGTTATTTCAAACAAAAGGAAATTCGTCCATGAGTTTACATGATATATACAATAAATGAATTCACATGCATATAATTATTATACAATTTACGATAATGGCCACACTGTTATTAATTAGTACTTCAATATACGTCTTTGATCATAGAACTTGAAATGTCCAAACAATGCCGTCATCCTGCATGTAATAACGTGGAAAGACTTCGCGTGACTTTAATATCCATTTGTTCTCCTTCCCCATCCGGGTCATGTAGGGCTCAAGGTTGTTTTTGTAAGCTCCCACAGTTTCTATAAACTTAAAGCGTGTTGTTATGATAATGATGCCTCCTGAAAATAATAAAACACTGAAATTGACATTGTGATTTTGACTAAAAGTGGTGTAACACACTAATGAAAGTGTAGGCCAACTCTCATGAAAGGTAACCGTAATTATGGCACATGTAAGTATGATACATGTGTAGGTGTCTCTATACCAAGATACATACAAAATTAATCAATGGGTGATTATAACGTCATACAAGTCCTGTGGATGATAGTTAAACCGTGGCACCGTGTATTGGTAATATATACCGGTCACGTCAAAAGAAAAACAGTTTCCTGCTTAGCATACGTTGTCAACTTAAACAGTAAAGGGTTTTCCTTCGATTACATCGTGAGTTACTGACTATATTTGTTCATACATATAGTCCTATTGGAAAGATACATATTGTGAGACAAACGTTTCAACTTTAGTTTGTTCAAGAATAGTTTATGTAAGGGGGTTCCCATAAGAATTATAGTCTATAAGTTTAAAAACAATCTATATATTTAATATGAGAGAGAGAGAGATACCAGGTTTTACTATTCTCAGCATTTCGTCCAATGACTGTATTGACAAATGGTTCTCTATGAAGCACCCACACGTAACCACACCGTCGTACATATCTGAAATATTATTTTGCCAATTTTTACCCAGAGATATCGTTCCTTTCATCCACATATCGTGGGGTTAGAGCTAAAACACAGCATGTGATGAAATTTCCAAAAATCATATTTTAGCATAAAATGATTCAAACTGATGATTTACACATTCTCTGGTTTCTTTATAATTATGTCTTGATTGGTTCCATAGATATTGATTAGTGATCAAACCAAGTATCTTTTAGCTGATAATAACTGGCCTGACAAAAGGTCGTATCTTTAGCTACATTCTAATATTTGTCAATACCATACTTGCATGCCATGCCAAAAAGTCGTATTTAACGATACACTGTTATAGCTCAATGCATTTAGTTGTACTTTTTCTTATAACCTTCGGTCAAAAAGAAAGTATGTTATGGTACTTGGTTTAAGCTGGTAATAACAAGTACCAAGGAAAATGTATTTAACCAACTAAAACAACGTATATTAACATACGTTTGACAAAGTTACTAATTTACCCATTACTTATAAGGCTAAAACACAGTATCTGAAGAAACATTGTTTTAGCACAATAATAATAAACCAGAAAGGTATATGTCATGATTATGCCATAACCACTTATCAGCAGAAACGCTGTTATGGCTTGCAGAGTTTCATAATTCAACGAGATCAACTGAGGTCAGAAACCAAGTATGTCAAGATAATGGGTTTTGTCATGTAATTATAGATAAACCTTTCAGTAATTTGCAAGCTGAAACCTATTATCTCAAAATGAAAGTTCATGTAAAATAGAATAGGTGTGATTAAAATGTTTATACCATGGTCAGAATTGTATGAATTTAATTGTTGGGGTGAAAAAATGTTTATATTTAATCGATAAAAGGCATATACTCAAGGGTAAGTGACGTTTTATTTGTTATATTTTTATGTTTAATTGTTATCTTTGATAATACCACTTGTATATTACAATTGATAGTTATACTTGTGTAGCTGCCTTATATTCCATGATTTTATGTCCAGTGTATGCATTTAATTCAGATGTATGCGCATACATTTAGAACGCTTAATGTCAATTAATAGATGTATACTATTATATGAACAACATTTGATAACCATTCTATCTGTATACATATCTGTTTCAATTTGTAGATGTGGTCCGATTCATATGATGATGATGATTTAGTAGAAAGTTTGGTGGCAATGATGGAGGTTCAAAATGGCAATAGCAGTCAAGCACAGGAAGAAATTAACATCGTGCAGCATGATAATTGTGACGATAATACAATGCAGAATATCGACGCTGCAATAAACGGTCAAGCACAGGACGAAATTAACATTGTGCAGCATGATACTTGTGACGATAATACAATGCAGAATATCGACGCTGCAATAAACTGTCAAGCACAGAACACAATTAACATCGTGCAGAATGATACTTGATACGGGAATAATGTACCAAATATAGATTCAGTTGGACGTGTTCAACCACAAACAGATTATTCTGAAAATAGCACTGTCATAAAAAATGGTATTGATTGCCAGCAAACGCACAGCTGTGGAACAGAGGAAGCAAACACAGTCAAGGGAGACAGCCAAGAGCATGACCAAGGACCATCAACATTAAAATCCAAATCCAAGAAAAAAAGAAAAAGTAAAAATAAATTACCGACAAGGACAAAAATAAGATATTTAGAAAATAATAGTTCTAGTGACGATATTCCATTAAGTTTATACAAAGAGAGGATAAACTTAAAAATTGCATCAGACGGTTCTCACGATGACACAGATAATGACAAAACATACATACCGAATTCTAAGGAATTAAATTCAACTGATACAGAGTACAATTCAAATCTATCAAATAATACTAAACAGGAACATGAAAGAGGAAGGAAGCTGAAACAGCAAATCAAGAAATCAGTTAAACACAGAAATACAAAAAACAAACCGCATTCCACTCGTAAGCAAAGGAGTAAGTCTCACTCAAGTGATGTTAGTGAAAGGTGCACACAAAATATTAGTGAAGCAATAGAAATTAGCCGCACTATGAATTCCACAGATACGGAATATTCTTCTAATCTATCATCTGACACAAAAAGTAAACACAACAAAGATAAGGCGTTGAAGGAGTCGTGGGAAAAATCTGCTAGACAAATTAAGTTAAAAAAAGAAGTCGAAGTCACACACTAAACATACACAAAGAAAGGAGCCACAATCTAGTGATTTACAGAGCGAAAACAGAACTATTGCGGACGTAAAACGATAAACACAGATTGATTATATTCTCAGAAGGACATTGGTTAAAGCAAACGAGAGACGTTTGGATCATCTTTTGAAAGAGAATGGTTTTCAAAGGAAACAAGTATTACATTACCACATGGCGATTGTTTTTTTGTTGCAGCAATTTGGTCTGCCAATATGATTGTTACAACTTCTGAATTACGAAACTCCATTTGCGATCATTTAGAGTGCAATGCAGAAGAATATATGGGGTTCCTGTTAAGCAGATTCACTCCAGACGATGAAGAATCTTTTGTTACACAGTATCTGTCAGAAATAGAAAGTCTTAAACAGGATGGGTATTGGTCAAATAGAGTTGCGGATTTTCTACCACTTGCCTTATCGAATTACATTGATCGTCCCCTAACCATTTACACTAGTAAGCCAGATCTACCCACGATAAAGGTTAAACCGACATTAACACATTCTGAAAATACTGATGAGGTGTATTTGTCATATATTTCAATTCCAAATATAACGGAACACTATTATGCTTGCGAGCCATTTAAAATACCTAGTATGATTAATACAAACACACCCATACCAAGAAATGATTCTGAACCAATGTATAGTGCTACGCCCTTAGCATCAGATAACATAGGTTCTCAAAATACAAGTGTAACTCCAAGAAAGGCAGCCAACTTCCTGACACTTGTGAAGAAAAGGTTGTTTCGGAAACGCAAGCTACACCAGAAAACTGAAAGAAAAACATTCGTAAACAGCTCAAACTAACCGGAAAAGAATACACATCAGCAACTTGTAAAGTTGTCGAACAGAAGTCCATGAAATCACAGGCCTGTTCAAAATGTAGATATAAGTGCAATGAGAAAGTTTCTGAAGAAAAGAGAGAAGGTATATTCAATTTCTTCTGGGAATTACAGTCATATGAACGGAAAAAGGATTTTATTTGCACACGAATTCAGGAAAAAGAAACAAAAACATATCTGGATAAAAATGGAGAACAAACTTCAAAAAAAAAGACTGTTGCAAGGACATATACATTAGAAGTAGACAATCAGAGTGTTCATGTTTGCAAAAAGTTTTTTCTTGCAACTTTGGCTGTAGGGGAAAAGTATGTTGTGCATGCATTATCAAGAAAACAATATGGTCATTTTCAAGGTTCTGATCAAAGAGGAAAACATGCGCCGCCTAATAAAACTAGCACTGAAAGATTGGATGTTGTACGCTCTCATATCGAGTCATTCCCCAAAGTATCAGCCCATTACATCAGAAAAGACTCCAATCGAGAATTTCTGGACGTGAGTCTCAGCGTCTCTACAATGTATGACTTATACAAACAAAACTCTCTATGTATAGACGTATCTTCAATGAGGAATACAATTTATCGTTCCATGTTCCGAAGAAAGACCAATGCAATTTATGCTCAAAATATTACGTTGCTAAAAATGATGGAACATTAACTGACGAACTTTCGAACAACTGTGTAAAGCACCAACAGCGAAAAGCTTTGGCGAGACAAGAGAAATCAAACGACAAAAACATAGCCGAGAATGACAGTGACAGAAGAACACATGTCTGCACGTTTGATCTTCAATCTGTTCTCTACACGCCTTACTATATGAGAAAACTGTGTTGCTACAATCTCTCCGTTTATAGCCTTGGTAATGGAATAGGAAAATGCTATGTTTGGACAGAAACTGACGGAAAAAGAGGATCAACAGAAATTGCCACATGCCTACAGCGGTATATTGCAAGCCTACCATCCACTACAGAACATCTTATTTTGTACTCAGATTCATGTACCGGGCCAAACAAAAAACAGATAATAGCTTCTTGTCTCTTCTACATTGTGTCAAATAGTATACACATCAAAACTATTGATCATAAGTTCTTTGAAAGCGGCCATACACACATGGAATGTGACAGCATGCATGCAGCGATAGAGTTCGCCAAGACGAAAACACAAATCAATGTACCAAGTCAATGGGACACAGTGATTACGATGGCCCGGCGAAATAATCCGTATGAAGTTATTCAACTGAAACATCATGACATACTAGATTTAAAACAGCTAAAATCCAAAAACAACAAGTCAACAAAAACAGATAGTGGCACGAAAGTTAGCTGGCCATCAATGAAATTGATGAGGTTTCTGAAAACAGACCCAGAAGGATGCCAATTCAAGTATGAAATGGATGGAGACTTTGAGAGGGTCAAACTGATAAATAAAGGTTATCCCCAAGAAAGCATCCCAAGAATGTAAAAAAGCAGGATCCCTATTTCAAGCGCCAAAAAGAGGGATTTGGTCAGCTTGTGCAAGAGTGGAGTGATTCCTGTTGAGTACCATGACTATTATAAGTCACTTCCATCGAGCATGTGTATTCCGGAGATTCTTCCGCAACCTGATGCAGAAGAAACTGACACAAACACTGAAAACGAATAAGAATACTATCGCAAAATCATCAGTTTGAATATGGGATATAATGCGAGCAAGTAGCACTTGAAATGAAGATTAATCAATCATTATAACACAGACGGAAAACAATGATACGCTGTTATGGTGTCTTGAAACGTATATATTGTGACCAAATGTGTAGTGCTAAACTATTGTATCGTTATATACTGTGATTGACTGAACATTTTGGAAAAAGTATTATGGGATTTTATATCTGCCAAACAACGGTATAAATATGTACGTGTTTTCAGCCTGATAAACAAAGTAAGTTTTAACATTTTGCGCCAGAACTAAAAACAGGTATCGTAAGCTACATGGTTTTGGCACGAACGAGAAACCTAGTTTTCAGATTGTCCGTTGGAACGAAAAGGCCTTATTGTGACATAATTTGTTTTGGCTGAACTTATTGGAGACAAATGTTTGGTATTATTTGAGCCATAAACAAGTATCTTAAAATGCATGGGTTTAGCACTCTTGTATGCATTTTAAATTGATTTACTGCTCCCTGCAAAAAGACATTATTTAAATATGATGTGTTCTGGCGCTAACATATTCTATATATTTTAATATTTAACACAGTACCAAAACAAATTTTCCTCATAATTAGCCTATTTAGTTATCATATAATTTGTAACCTTCATACATCCATATGTATTGTCAATATGGTGTTATATTTACAATATTTAGTCAAAATGATATATAAGAAAATATATATGATTGTTTTTGTTTTTCCTGAACATTTTCAAAATATGCACATACGTGGTTTTAGCTCTAACCCCACGATATACCTCTGTCGCATATACCTCTGTCAATGTCAAGTTACATGAATTTTGTAATCTAATCAAATTAGTCAAATTGAAGAACCAGTGGGTTGAGAGTAGATTTGTCTTACTCAATATTGTTTGGCATGTATATTGTCAGCAATAATAATATGTATAATGAAAATGAAATTAGTAAACAGAACATGTTGTTTAGAATTTTTTCAACTTTGTAACGCGTTCGAATAGTTCGAATGGTAAAGAAAGATAAAAATATCGGACAGGGAAAGCAGCATTCAAGGACTACAGTCAACCTCAAAACACAAAAACAAACACGCAAACAGACAAACGAGAAGGCAATATTAATAAAAATGCAAACGACATCACAAACACAAAAGGGTTGCCAATAGGGCTACCGCCTTGGAACGGTCAGTGGCAAAGTAGTGTAACCTCACACTTACCATACTTCATCCCATTAAAACAGGACAGTGTAAATAAAGAAATCCCCGCCATGATCTAATCTTTAACCAACAAGGCAGCATCAATAGGCAATATAAGTAAAACACAAATATGCTCGTGTAAATATAATACAAAATAAACAATAGCCTAGAAAGCCACAATAAAGGTACTCAATGACTTGACAGAAGCCAGAGCAACAAGAGAATAAACCATTAAGGGCACGACAGGAAAGATCATAGACAAACATCAAACGCCACCGTGCCAATGGGCTTTAGGTAGGCGTCATCATAGGGTCTGATAATGTATTGATTTTCAATCATAGTTTTAAAAAGTTAAATTATGAATTTGTTAAAACAGTGTAAATGCATTTGTCGAAGGGCTGTTACATTCTAATCTGTGGAATAGATAATGCCGCAGCATCACTTGATTATCTTAAAGGTCTGTACTTTGGCAGAGGGCCATTGAAATTCAGCACAACGTGGTGTTAATTACTACCAGTAAAACACCATAAAAGCTCAGCATGGTGTCCCAATATACAAGGGATTTAGAGGGGCACTGTATATTACAGTATGAGGTCCTGAAAATATAGGTAATAAAACGGGAACTGGGTCTATTTATTTTGTATTGACCCTAAGAGGTAATCTGATAAGAATGGGCCTCTCCTTGTAAGGACCGTCACATGTATATTCTATCCACTGACTTGTATTGCCCCTACAATAAACAATATCCTGATATCCTGCTGAGACCGCTAATCATGTCCCGAGGTTGGTGGCTAGGGAGGAGGACAACTATATAGTAAAAAGTCAGGGCCTTTAAACCAGTTGTTAAAATGGATTGTATCCATATAATGTCATGGTGTTTTATATAGCTTTTATATAATGTCAATACAGTTTTAACAGAATCCATCCACAGGTATTTGTTACCATTACATCACCTATATATTGAGTGTGTATATTGCAAATGGGAAAAGTTTGATCATTTATTACCTTTTCAGTTTGCTTATTTTATTGAAACATTTTATTATATTATTACATAAATTTCCCTATGGTAAGGTCCTAACCACGTCAAGGTGAATGCGTGGTCCAGTGGTAAAGCGTCAGATCGAGAGGTCGTGGGTTCGATCCTAGCCGAGGCCATGTCATGTATCCTTGACCAAGGTACTTAATTCATCTTGCTTTGTACTAGTTTATACCCAGGAATCCATCGTATGGAAAGTGATTAATATAAGTTGCAAGAACACTTTTCGCAAACTAAGCAAAATAAATAACAAGGTCGTGATCAGTGATTCTGCATTTCTCACTATACCATACACAATTTCACTACGACAGTAGCGTTGGAAAAAAACTGTAATAATAAAGTAACCCCGTTCTCATAGTATGCAGTAAATATAAACGATTTAGAAATTAATATTACCTTGTTGAAAGTCAGGCATCGGTTTTCCTGTCATGAAACACTGGAAAATATCCTTGTACACGTTTCTATCCTTTGCCCTTATTAATAGTTCAGTCGATGGTTCTAATGCATCTACTTGTGTAAACCCAAAACTCTGGAGCTGCATATGAAGAACATAATTCTGCACATAGTGTTTATAATGTTGCCAATTGTGGGTATACTGACCTGTTGTTATAGGAAAAGTGACGGTCCAATTGGGGACATTGGTTGAAACATTGACGGCAGATCTGAATATGCCCAGAATTTGAGATCATTTGGTTCTTAAAAACAAATATAATAAAACAAACACATATTATTCTAGTGCTGTGTGGTCAAACAGCTCGTGTATTTTTACTGTGACAAAGTTATATAAACTGAAACTTTAAGAACATATATTTTCGTTGTGTCTATGTGTTATATTCATATGGAAGGAGCTATTAAGTTTCGACTTAACAATTGAAATATGAAGATATACTGCGAGGAAATAGAAACACATCTACACGTCCTAGGTTACACATACTACGATAATTCAAACTTGATTAATAGATTTCCATCGGGAAAAAAATTTTGTATTTCATTAAACTCTATATAATACGGCGATTGTCTTAAATTGTCGTCGTTGTCTCCGATTTCGATTACATATAAATGAAACAACGTATCTGGGAACAATTAATACCCATGTTGACTTTGACTAATGCAATCTAACTTTGACTAATGATTGAACCGAGACGCATACGGGACGTTGAGTCGATTCTTTATTCTATTTTCCTTGTGATGTTGTGACTATATCGATTTTGTGTGACTCTATATCGATTGAAAACGTTATAAAAACGAACCATTCGTCGGGTACCTGTGTAGAAAACATATGATATCTCAGCACATCAGTTTTACAAGTGTAACCCGGGGATCATGATAGAAACATGATTATCAGAGTACTGTATACGCTGTAAATTTAGCAACGTTGACATTTTAGATAATTTAGCAAATGGCAAATATTTGCTAAAAATTTCAAACAGCTAAAATTCAAGAAATGGTTTTCGCTATAATTTTCGACACTCAAAAACATACACGCATACTTTAAGAGAGAAGGATCACTAAAGGATTACCTGTTCACCTACAAGTCCTGTCCCAGCTCCAACATCGAGGATACGGTATTCCTCTCTTTCTGGCTCGCCAATTTGGTTTGCCATACATTGGGCTGTTTTGATTGGTCCATGATAGCCTCGTATTTGCTGAACCTATAAACACGATATTGTAAAAGTCGGGAAATAAGCCTATTCGCGAATATTAATTTTATTGACGGTTGTATGAGCTTATTTTCAATATGTGCTCATACTTTCACCGGAAAGGGTGATGGAGAATCGATTTGGCACAACTTATCCTTTCGAGTATGTGGATGTTTATCCCCAAGTAGTCGCGATGACTGCAAATATTATGCATGATAACAAACTTTTGTGTAGAAACTTGGGAAATGTTATGGCCATATTTGACTGTTCGCTTATTTATCCGACTTTTCAAATCAATATGATACAACCACATTTTAATATGCATATGGAAATGTTTTATATTATGAATGATTATACATTATTATATCTATAATTTCTTTTACCGTTTATTGCAAATAAATGGCAAATATACCTTAAAATGTTTGCTCAAATTTACAGTATGATATATTTACCAATTTATCTTTATTTAGTGCATGTTACCCCTGAATAATAAAATACTAGTACTTCTCTTGCGTCTTCACACTGCTACATAAGGTAAATGCCCAAATCTAGGACATGTATATATTTCCCAATCCGTCTAATTATGAAATATTTGTTTACTATACAAGGATAGCACACACTAGGTATATATATGTAAACATATCATACTGTAAGTTTTTATCAAAGATATTAAATCATAAATGCAATATGTTTTACATGCGATTTCAAAAGGATTATACAAAAGGGGTAAGACACCTTAAACTGACTATTCAGAAGTTCAGAAAAATGTGTAAATAATAACTTGTGATCGAAATTTAAACAATTGTAAATGCATGTCATGGGTCCGTATCCTCGAAGCTTGCTGAACAAGAAATCTAATCAGGCTCAATCTCAAAGCTTCAAATAACTTATTTCACAGATCACGAATTATGGTTACAATCTCAGGACCAGTTTGACTACAGATATCTGACTCAACGATTCGAGAAAACAGGCCATGGTATGAGATACATTGTATTACATTGTATTTGATTTAACAGTTTGTTATATTAACCTTAGTTTTCCTGCTAAGCATGAATACAAGCCCGAATTCACCAAACTATTCTTAGACATAAGTCTAAAAACAAAGATTTTTTTTGAAACTATTTTGACTAAATGAAGGCTTGAAATATGTTTTTTTTCAGTGCTTAATCCAAACTTTTCTGAATCAAAAGCATTTTTATCTGTGTATAAATGTAGCGGGGTACGGTACCGAATGAATAAAACATGACTGATAGTGAAATACCAACCTCGTCATATGGCATGGATGCGTTTTGCCAAGTTCTATACGCGTCCATTACTTGCCAATCTTCCAATCCAGGTTTTATAATGGCAGCAGTTTTTACAATCTGATATATTGATTCGGTGTCAATGCTGTCCATTTTATTTGTATATCCTTTGTCCATACCTATAGTACTAATTATCTACAAAAACGTACAATTCATCTGGGACCAGTTTTATGAAACAACTTACGACAATTTTGATCGTAAATTCTTTACATTTTTACAATTCACAAATGAACGCGATTTCTTTTCATTTTCTTATACATGTGATATTTCTGCACATAATGCACACATAGTTGTATACATTGAATGCTTCGATGCAAAAATGTGAACAGTTTTAAAATGTGCGACTTATGGTAAGATGTTTAATAAAACGGGGCCCAGTATGTTAACTATGTTAAGTTTATGTCACCTCTAGCAGCACACTATTTATAAATTTATTTTCAAATTGATTTGTGACTGAACTGTGATTCGATCGAATGCGTTTATTAGTCGCCGGCCTTGAGACTATACTTAAGATTGTTCTTGGGGAATAATATCTTCTCCTTTTGTGACCAGTCCATAGTTCAGAACGTAATATTACTGGTATTTTATTAGTCGCCAAAAGTTATGTTCAGAAGACATATATAGGAATATATGTAATGCAAAAAATTTAAATTTTAAATCCAAGTTTTTATGTTACAAATAAATGCAATCAATTACTGGCCCAGTTTCGGCTTTAGACTGATTTCTTGTCGCTATAGAATATAGTGGTTCAGGGAACCAGCATCGGTTAATATATCAACATGCAAACTATTCTCCGGCGACTTGATACTACTGAGCATGCATTTTTCTTGTGTTTATGTTTAAACTAAATAAAGTCAACTTCAAGGATAACTCTATCGTCTATATCTGCGTTTCTTTTTGATTACACGTGTATTTCACAAATAAAGAGGCTCATAACATTAACTGTGTTACTAGTACATGCAATACGTTAGCATCTGCAATACAATTAATAATGGAGAACAAATTGGATAACAAAAATTTTTATTAATAATCTTATTTGTCGTCAATAATTTGCATTGAAATATGTATGTTTTTTTATATAGAAATGTCGATTATATAATTATTCTATCTATCAGCACATTGTAATATATGATTAAATATCTAGAAATGGATATATGTCATTTCTTAATGAATCATTACGATGGACTCAATGATGTAAACAAGTTGTTAGTTACTTTAATGTTGCGATTTTCTTTTGAAATTCGATAAACCTATTTTATCGAATAAACCTAGTTTATCGAACGTAAACCTATGTTAACGGTCGTAAACCATGGTTTACGGCCTATGTTTTCGCCCGAAAATATCGGTTAGTTTTCGATAAACCTAGTATATCGACCGTATACCAGAGTTTACGATCATAAACCATGGTTTTACTGCCGTAATTCTATGTTTTCGATAACTTGGGTTTACGATCGTTAACTTGGGTTTACGTTCAATAGACTAGGTTTATCGAAACTAACCTTTACTTTTGATTGAAAATATAGTATTACGGCCGTAAACGATGGTTTACGGTTGAAAAACTTTGGTTATCAAATCAACTATGACTTTCCTTAGTTATCCTATGTTCACGACCGTATCTAAGGCGCACGATCTTAAACCTATGTTTACGATCGTTATCCTATGTTCTCCGGCGAAAGTATGGGTTAAAATTCGATAAACCTAGTTCATCTAACGACCGTTATCCTATGTTTCGATCGAAAGTGTAGGTTACTAATCGATAAACCTGGTTTTACGATCGATAAACTAAAAGGATAATCCTAGTTTTGCGACAGTAAACCTGGGTTATCGGAATTATTGGTTCTTTGGCTTGCATATCCGTTATATAACGAACTCGGGGAATTATATTCTGAGCAAATCTAAAACAAGTCGCCCTTCATACCAAATGTTTTATTCCATTATGGCAGACAATGACGTTTGTAGTATTTTATTCGTTTCTTAATTGTAACTAAGGGATTTTGATCTAGATTTAGAAGATATTTTGCTCAAATGTTACCCATCTTCAGACCTTGTGCAGAAAACAATGGCTATAATGTATACTATCTTAAAAACGTTGTCAAATAATTCGAAGACTTTTCAAACTGTTCTCTATTAAGGTGTTTTTTATCAACGTTTTCGAACGTTTATGTCAGCCTTAAGGAGTCACATGTATCCGCTGGAGCAAGGTTATATATTAACTTTAAGGAGTCGCGTGGCATTATCAGCTAAAACGAGACTATATATTGACTTTAAGGAGTCACGTAACATGTATCAGCTGGAGGTTGTATAATAACTTTATGAAGTCATGTGACAGTATCAGCTGGAGCGAGGCTATTTATTAACTTTAAGGAGTCACGTGACAGTATCAGCTGGAGCGAGGTTATATATTAACTTTAAGGAGTCACTTGACAGAATCCGTTGGATCGAGGTTATAGTATTAACTCTAATTAGTCACGTGACAATATCCGTCTGTATAGACGAGGCTATATATTAACTAGACTATTACACAGACCTCAATTCAAATTGCCGACTGTCATCAACCGCCATATTTACCCCGTTCATTGGTAACATTTTATCTGGAGAACTACGTCATACGATATCGCGTGAAAGGGTTAGTATCTGTTAATAGATTGTGTATATGTGTATATACAATACACATGTATATTGCATCACAGCACATTATGTCAGAATACAGTATCACAGTACAGTATCACAGTACAGATTCACAGTACAGTATCACAGTATAATTTCACTGTACAGTACAACAGTAATGTATCATAGTACAGTATATCACACTACAGAACAATAGTACAATGCAACAGTACAATATCACAGTACAGTATATCACAGTACGGTACCACAGTAATGTATATCAGAGTACAGTATCACAGTACAGTATACCACAGTACAGTACCTCAGTACAGTATACCACAGTACAGTATAACACTACATTGCCATAGTACAATATCTCAGTACAGTATACCACAGTACAGTATAACACTACATTGCCATAGTACAATATCTCAGTACAGTAAATCCCAGTACACTATCCCAGTACAGGACCACATTACAGTATCAGAGTACAGTATCACATTACATTATCACAGTACAGTATCGCAGTAAGAATTCATTATCACAGTACAGTATCACAGTAAGAATTCACAGTACAGTATCACAATACAGTACCACAGTACAGTTCTCAGTACAATATCACAGTACAGTACAGAATCTCAGTACAGTATCAAGCAACAATATCATAGTACAGCATCACAATACAGTCCTACAGTACAGTATCACAGTACAATATCAGACTACAATATCAAATTACAGTACTACAAGTATTTATCAGAATACAGTATCACAGTACAGTATCGACCTTCAGTATCAAAGTATAAAACCACAGTACAGTATAAAAGTACAGTATCACAATAGTGTATGAAAGTACATTATCAAAGTATAGTATATCACAGTCCAGTGTCACAGTACAGTATCACAATACAGTATCGCAGTACATTATCAAAGTACAGTATATAACAGTACAGTATCACATTATATTATATCAAAATACATTATCACAGAACAGTATGAGTACAGTATCACAGTACCGTATCACAGTACATAATCAATACACATTATCACAGTACAGTAACACAGTACAGTATCATAGTCCAGTATCGCAGTACAGTATAATAGTACAGTATTACAGTACAGTATCACAGTACAGTATCACAATACAGTATCACAGTACAGTATCAAAATAACCCGACATACTTTAAAAACGTAACGCTTGAATAAATCGTTGTAAAATCCGTTCTAACGTAATGATTTGATGTAAAAAAATTGTGTATGATACATAAATACAATAATGATATTCTGTGAAAAATTAGCAAAAATCAAATAATATGATCAATAAAATTCGTTCATTTGCAAAAGCACACACACTGAATCAAAAGTCACAAATCAATACTTGGTGTATCCACCGACCGAGTTTAACCAAGAGTAGCATCTTCTTCTCATTGAACCGATGATGTTTGCAATTCGCCGTTGAGGTAATTATTATTCTACTCCTTTGTAAGAGCTTGTCGTAGCTCGCGGTCGCTGTTAGGTGGCGGTTGACGTCTGCACACTTGTCATTTCAACTCTTCCCAGACAGTCTCGATGGGCGCTGTAGCCCTAGATGTAGGGCTTAGATATTGGTATATTGGACAGGTGTGGTTATCTTTAGTCGAAGGGCTCAAAGTCTGTCACGAACATGACCTATTCCAAGAAACGTTCACGAAGTCTGTTAATTGTAGACTTTTGACATTCCAACGATAGAGCCACGCACCTTTGAGAAATGTCGCCGTGCAACATACCAATGTCATGCATGCTGCCTGATATTGTCTGGAAGTCGATGCATTTTAAATATAATTTAAACTTTTTTTTCTATATTTTTTTATTTTTTTAAGTCTAAATATAACAAGAGAACAAAACTGTACCGATTTTTTTCGGGAAAAGTACTTACCCGTAGAGCGTACAGTACAGTATCACAGTACATTATCACACTACAGTATCACAACATAGTATCACAGTGTCACAGTACATTATCACAGTATAATATCAAAGTGCATTATCACAGTACATTACCACTGTACAATATCAGAGTACATTATCACACTGCACTCTCACAGTACAGTATCACATTACAGATCACAGTAAAGTATCACAGTACATTATCACAGTACATTATCACAATACAGTACCACAGTACATTATCAGTGCACAGTATCACAGTACATTATCACATTTCATTTTCACAGTACATTATCACAGTAAAGTATCACAGTACTGCATCACAGTACAGTATCACAGTACATTACCACAGTACATTATCACAATACAGTACCACAGTACATTATCAGAGCACAGCATCACAGTACATTATCACAATTCATTTTCACAGTACATTATCACAGTAAAGTATCACAGTACTGCATCACAGTACAGTATCACAGTACATTACCACAGTACAGTAGTACAGTTCACTATCACATTATATTATCACAGTACAGTATCAAAGTATGTATTATACCTTTCAAACTCTGTGTCTTAGTCAAACTATATTGACGTTACAAATATATTGGCATCATTAGCAGACATGCTATTTTCGCTGCAGATTCCGCCTGTCTATAATCATTTAACAGGAATTCAATAAGGATTTGATATGTATAATATACATGATTTATTGTTTTGTTATACATAATTCACAGAGCCAGTGTTTATATAATGTTAAATCTGTTGATATATAATATGCTAATTGGTTAATTTCTTTGTTGATTAACGTCTGGTTGTTGACGTTCGTAATGTGAGAATGAATTTGTATCAAAAATCTCATTCAAAATACCGAGGACGCGTGGTTCCGAACTCCTTTATTGTGAGTCCAGCACATGGACCACTAGTTTTCCTATCAGTTCTTCATGTCCAATCAATAACTTACGTATAGTGAAATTGAACTCAAGAATAAAAGGTCGCTATACACGACGATTTACGCCTAGACCATACATTGTAACTATAACTATCGTTTTAATTGTACATTGTAACTATAACTATCGATTTTAATTGTACATTGTAACTATAACTTTCGTTTTAATTTTACATTGTAACTATAAATATAGTTTTAACTGTGAATTGTAACTATAACTATTGTGTTAACTGTACTTTGTAACTATAACTATCGTTCTAACCGTACATTGTGACTATAACTATCGTATATATATATATATATATATATATAACCTGATTACAATAATGTTAAATGGTACTAGAGTATATATTTATATATCACCTAATTACGACAAGGTTAATTGGTACTAAAGTATATATTTATATATAACGCAATTACGACAATGTTAAATGGTACTAGAGAATATATTTATATATAACCCGATTAGGATAATGTTAAATGGTACTAGAGTATATATTTATATATAATCTGATTATGATATGTTAAATGGTACTAGAGTATATATTTAAGAAATAGAACATCGTTTACTGTGAATTATCGTTTAATATATCACGGTTTGGCATGGTATATATATTAAACATATTTTAAAAGTTGCATTAAACTTATGTAAATGCATTCACCGTCATTGATTCTTTCCTGAGTTAGCCCAACCACTTAGGTCATCCTGTGACAACTGGTGTCAGAAGTGGGATTTTGGGCGACTTCGGAGGGAAAGAATCAATAAGTGATCTTTATTATGATATACTAAATCTCTACTTATTATTTTAGAATTGTGTACCACCCTCTGATCCATCAAGGCGACTGTCGACGATCACGGCCACAGCTTGGAAGACAAGTCGAGACACGACAAGGGTAGGGTGAGTCCAAACTGTTGTTTTGTCCGTTCTTTCCTTGGCGCGAGGTCGTAGTGGTCTACACGAGTAGGTCTGAGGCACTTTTTGCTCAATAATTTGGGTGTTTGTTTTTACCTCCCTTGATATACACATAGTATCCAATTAGGTTGGTGAACAAGACGTTCTACTCATGTTGTGACACTCGAGTATACTTATATTGATGGGAGAAGTAAATATACATGTACATGTTATACACATTTCTATGATTGTTTAAGGTTTATGTCCAATATCAAATATAGATATTTTATGTAGTGTATATGTTTTGTGGAAGCTAGATACTATCTATACATAACCGTTAGTAGTTAGCGCTAGTACAAATGTGTATGTAACTTGTCCTATGATGATGCCCAGGTATTTACTGAGGACACGGTGACTTACCATTAGTAGTTAGTTGAGTATAATTATTAGTGACGTGTGTATTGTAATTATTGTAGTGTGTAGTTCACAATGTCTATAACCATGAAGTCCATAAAGGATCTTACGGAAATGGGTAAGGAGTTAGGTTATGCTGGAGAGGAGCTTAGAACCTTTGTTAAAGACGAACAGGCTAGGGAAAGGGAATTAAGACTTAAGGAAAGAGAATTAGCAAAGCAGGAAAGAGATGAAGAAAGTAGACTAGTTAAAGATAAGCTAGAATTAGAAAGTAGATTAGCCACAAAGAAGTTAGAATTAGAAAGAAGATTAGCTAAAGAGAAGCGAGATGATGATAAAGAGCAGATAGAATTAGCACGGCAGTTAGAACATGAGAGGTTCGAAACAGATGGTAGACTAGCGAAGGCTAAGACAACGATGGAGAGGGAGAAATCTGAGTTTGAGCATAAGTTAGCTTTAGAGTTGGAAGCAGCTAAGACACATAGTAAGGACAGTAAAACTGAAGGGAAAGATAGTTATTCTTGGAAGTTAAAAGGTTCGAAGTTACCATACTTTGATGCTGACAAAGATAACATGGACAGTTATTTGTTACGGTTCGAACGTTATGCTGAGTTACAGGAATGGACCAAAGATAAGTGGGCAGTTCATTTAAGTGCGTTATTGAGAGGCAAGGCCTTAGATGTGTTTTCTAGATTACCTAGTGTAGATGCTCTTGACTATGACAAGTTAAAGGATGCTCTTTTAAAGAGATTTGAGTTAACTGAAGAAGGTTTTAGAAAGCGGTTTAGAGCTTGTCTGCCTGAGAAAGGCGAGTCATTTATTCAGTTTATTAGTAGGTCTAGCAATTACTTAGATCGGTGGTTAGAGTTAGGGAAGGTAGCGCAGACTTATCAGGGCTTAATCGCGAGCGTAAGCTCGCCTTACGGTTAACGCGTTGTTGATTTTCTGAAATTGCCATACTAAGGCAATAAAAATCTTCGTCAAACCGCTAGAGTTACCTGCCCGTAAAGTTGCATCGTGCAAGTAAAACGGTGCACCGTGCAGGTGAATCGTATTTCTAGCACGTCGTTATAACCTCGCATGAACGCCGAGCGGAGCGAGGTGTTTATCGAAGGAAAATAAAGCTAATTACACCGAGATTACATCGAGCGAAGCGACGTTATACAGCTAATTTCACCGAGGGAAGCGAGGTCTTATGCATTGAATATAACATACACTCAGTACATTTGAAAACGCAACACTTTGGTGTTTGTAATTTTTTGAAAAGTATAAAAGCTAGAACAATGCAATTTCATATAGTATATATTTAATCATGATTTAATAGATGGTCAAAATTTCATTGCCAACATCAATATATTTCATATGAAAATCAACGGTTCAATTTCCCCTATCCAAATTAAAATAAACACTTTCAATACCGAGTGTGCCACCACGAGCGTCTATTAAAGCTTAACATCTACGGTGCATAGACAGTATTTTGGATGCAATCACTTGCTGTGGCATACGCTGCCATTCGTCTTGTAGCGCTACACGAAGTTCCTGCGGTGTGGTAGAGGGGTTTACGCGGCCATAAACACGTCGCTTCAAGTCATTTATTGTGCGTCTGAAATGAAACGAACCATCAAAAATTAAAAAAAATCTAACATTTTCACCTTTTTTTTAAATTTATGACATTTATGCTGTTTTTGCAGTTGTTACGTTTATTGGCCTACTAACAAACCAATTATGGCTGAATTAGAATGCATTCTGCACAAAAAAGGTGACGCACCACCATTCAAAATTTGAAAATAAGGCAATTTTATTTTTAGTAATTTGAAAAAAGTGACAATGCTTATTGGTTATAGTGGATGAAAACACATACCCATGAGTACCAATCGTGTGTCTGGCTGTATCAGAAGCTGGCAGGAATCTGTTTCTGAGATGTAATACCCTCAGTCTGATGTCCTGTCTGGGGGTGGTTACTAGCTGCCTGCCTGGTCTAGAACGGTCCCTGACAGTGCCTGTCTGTTGGTAGCATGTCTGTAGCCTAGATATAGTTGAGACATGGCAACGAAGTCGTCTCGCTACCTCTCTTGGAGTGGCACCAACAGCCGTCATCCCAATAGCCTGATTTCGTACATGTTCAGCTAAACGTAGCATAATGATTTGTGAATAAAATCAAATCATGTTGTGTTTTTATACCATACCGATGTTAGCGCTTTTAAGATAAATAAAAATAAACTTGCTTATGTCGTGATTATTCCAAATCTCGTGCAAAATTTGTTTTCAGTGTTTCAGGTAGTGTAACTCTTGTGTAATTATAAATTGTTAAATTTTAACAATAGGCACAAAGAAATATGTATACTTTCCTAAAATACAATGTTTGTTTGAACGAAAGCCGCCGAGATAAAAAATATATGAAAGTCAAAAATGTTGCGTTTTCAAATGTACTAAGTGTACATGTAAATTAAGTTTGTTTTCGATTCTCTTCTCTTCTATTTCGCTGACTCAGTCCATTCAATTCAACATATTTATTTTTTACAATCTAATTTGTTCAAAAACAACAAAATCCACGATTTAATGCTTAATTACGTTTAAATAAAAGTGAATGCGTCAGTATTTATTATTTAAAAAAATAAAGATAGAATATAATAGCCTGGTTCTCTGGCTTAAAATAGAATAGAATAACTTTTATTTTCCAATCAAGGACCATCACTGGCATTACACTCACAGTACTAGGTACTACCTTTGTGAAGGGCAAAACTATAACCAGTTTTTGATTGCAGTAAAAGTATACGTTAAAATGATTCATTTAGAAACCAAAACAAATGTAAAAACAATCCAAAATATGAATCAAATTTGATGTAGAAGCACTCGAGCAGATCTTTTCATTTTGCATTGAGTTTAGAAAACTCCACTGATGTACAAAGGCATAACAGTATGAGTATTGCACACATTATTTAATAGCTCTAGTCTATTAACTTAGAACGACGTTTGCCACTGTTCAGCAACAACAAAATCAACGATTTAATGCTTGATTATGTTTAAATAAAAGTGATTGCGTCAATATGTAATTAAGTTAGTTTTACTAGATCTATTTTTTTTATATTAGATCTACATACTTGAAAGCAGTCCAATTTCATTGAAAATACAATATGACAAAAGGACTATGAAAGCTGGCTAAGCGCTGACCATACTACATGTACTACCTAATAGTAATAAATGTCTGCGATTGTGTGAACTGTGTCATTGCTTTTTGTTCAAATTGTATTTAACGACCCACTGCGCCATTTAAGTCTCAATTACACTTATTAATAATACAAATTCACCTGAAACAATAGTTATATGCAATAATAATTATTCGCCTACCTTTTTATCCTTAAACTGTTTATGCGAAACCAAAGGCGGTAAGTGAAATATCCTTTCTTTTACTTGAAAGCACAAACGTAAACCTTTTTTGTTCTTTGTAGACAAAGTGAAACACCCACTGTACTGTTGACGTAATAGTACGTCACCATTATGACAATTTTCAATGCTGATTACGTCAGTCAGTGACGTTCGACGCAATTTTAATTTCAAGAGGGGATGTAGAGAGTGGTGACTTGGGAACAAGGTATTAAACGAACTGATTATTTCAAATGAGACATCATCGATGATTTGTTTGTTTGTTTGTTTGTTTGTTTGTATGGTGTTTTACGTCATTTTCAACACATGTAAGGTTATATATGACGGTGGATTTTTGGGTGGTGGAGACAGACCACCCACTTGTCCTGAATAGAACCAGTAATATAGAACCAGTACTATACACCTCCCGCCATCCGTAAGGATCGACACATCCTCACAAGTCGAGCTCCCAGTGGGATTCGAACCTGCAGCGGTGACAGTCGAGAAGGTCTACAACGCAACATTCAGTATCACATGAAACAATTCATTCCCACTCCTTCCGACCTGATCATTGCTGCTAAGTGAAGGCATTAATTTTACATTTAGGAAATAGGAATAGATTGGATCATTCTGAGAATTCTCATAAAAAAAAAGTATGCATACATAATTATACTGATCAGGCTTATTCAAGTTGACCTGACACTTACTCACTGTTTAAGTCATTTTTTTCACAACTGTGGCCGATTTGCTTCTCAATTATTATTATTATTAATTTATTTATTTTATTTAATATTATTATTTTATTTATTTCGGAAAACATTTCTACGACTTAAATTGTTCAATATTGTTTTGTTCTGGATATGTTCATAGAAGAAAGTTTATCTAAAATGTTTCATATTATCCTGCTCCCACAAAAACAATGCATGTATTCAACACTTTTTTCACAAATTAGGCAGTTTTCGCTCTTTTTATTCTCCTACAAAATGACCAGGCTAGGGTCGGGAGTCTTCACAATTGCTAGTGGGTAAAAGCCCTGCCAACATAACAATGGAAATCACACTGCAGTGCTTGGTTTGATTTAGTTTAAACTTATTTATTTTACATCGATTGTAACGAAAGCTCTATGAACTTATTTGAATCACTCTCGATGTCTTCCTTGGTAGAACCAGTACTAAGCATCGATATAAAGTGTCTTGCTCAGGGACACAACGCAATGGATCTTGCTCAGGGACACGACTTTTGGATCATGGGTCCAACGCTCTACCACTAGATCACAGCGCTCCACGGTTTGATTTGGAAGGAAGAGAGTATAATGTGTAGATCCCCATTTCGATTTAGAATAGTTATGCTTAAATAATTTGTTGAATTAGTTTTTTTATGTGATGATCGCAAAGTTTGTATGTGAATACAGGGAGTTACTCCCTGGTGCATAGTAGTGGGTTGCGTTTTTTGTGTGAACGGAGCAACTGAGCTGGGTTTAGGAAATCCCTATGTTATAAGGTATTACAGTATAACCAATATTACACAATGTAACCATTTTATTTACTTAAACCGACGCTCGCCATGAGGCAGTGCCTTATTCATATTAGATTTCTTGTTGCGGGACCAGCTATTCAATGTTTGTAGTAAGGATCAGTTCTTATTTCTTAAAGAAAGAAAACTAACTAGTGTAGATGAAATGGCAACTCAAGCAGATCAGTTTGCCGAGGCTAGAGGTGGAGCTCATAATGTAGTGTCGAAAGACAGAACTTTTAGAGATAGGCAAGGGGACGATCATAAACAGAAAGGCCAGAGTGGAAACTATAGAGGTGGAGGTAGTTCGATGGGTACTAGAGGAGGTAGCAATAGTGGTAACATAGGTAGACCTTTTATTCGTTGTCGTCACTGTAATGGGAATCATGCTTCACATGAGTGTAGGAAAGCGGTGAAAGTGTCCGCTGTCGTAGACAATTTTAGTGACAATAGTAGAGTGGACAACAATGTAGGTAGTCCGAACCAAGGTTTTAACAACCCATGGAATTTCGGTAGAGGTAATCAAAACCGAGGTAGAGGTAGAGGCAGAGGTAGTAATAGTCCGGGAGTAGTAGCTGTTGTGTTAAAGCGGATGATGTAATGGCGAAGATCGGAACATGTCTCTTTCCGTATGCAAATCTTCCAACGGCAGATGGTAGAGTGAATGGCACGGACGTAATTGTAATGAGGGATACAGGTTGTACAGGTGTGGTAGTTAGGCGTAGTTTAGTTACGGATGACCAGTTGGTAGGTAAACAGTCACCGTGTATGTTGTTAAATAAGTCGGTAGAGCACGTGCCAATAGCGAGAATAGATGTAGATACACCTTTCTTTAAAGGGACTACAGAGGCACTATGTATGGATGACCCGATGTATGATTTAACGATAGGGAACATAGAAGGTTCAGCACTTCCGGTAATGTCCGATTTTTGAAGTAGCATAAGTAATGCCGTAGAGACTAGAGCGCAGGTTCAGAAGCAAGCTCAGGCTTATAGAAAATTAAAGGTTCCTGCAGCCGTAGGTGACATATCTAAAGCGGAGTTTATAGAAGCACAAACTCAAGACGAGTCATTAGGTCCTTGTAAGGTGAAGGCCAAGGATGGTGTAGTGAAGAAGTGTAAAGGGTCCGGTAGTTGTAAGTTTGTACATAATAATAGGTTATTGTACAGAGAATTTGAAGATAGTGGTAGTAGACAGTTTCACGAATTAGTGGTACCTACCCAGTATAGAACGACAGTGCTTAAGTTAGCTCATGAGTCGATTATGGAAGGTCATTAAGGCGTAAAGAAAACGTCAGATAGAGTATTGGCAGAATTGTATTGGCCAGGCGTTAGTGGAGATGTAACTAGGTATTGTAGGTCCTGCGATGTATGCCAAAGGACAGTACCAAAAGGTCGAGTGACCAAAGTACATTTAGGTCAGATGCCACTGATAGATGCACCATTTAAGCGGGTAGCCGTAGACATAGTTGGACCAATTTTTCCAGTGTCGGATAGGAAAAATAGGTACATTTTAACCATGGTAGACTATGCAACTAGGTATCCGGAGGCAGTAGCATTGCCCTCAGTAGCTGAGAGAGTAGCTGAGGCATTAGTTGATATGTTCAGTAGGCTAGGTGTACCAGAGGAAATGCTGACTGATTGTGGGTCACAGTTTACGTCAGAACTTATGGCTGAAGTAAGCAGGTTATTGTCTTTGCGTCAAAATGTGTAACGGGTTAGTCGAACGATTTAACGGGACGTTAAAGCAAATGTTACGGCGTATGTGTACAGAGAGACCCAAAGATTGGGACAAGTATCTCAATGCTTTATTGTTTGCATTTAGAGAGGTTCCACAAGAGAGTTTAGGATTTTCTCCGTTTGAGTTATTGTACGGTAGATCAGTGAGAGGTCCCATGAGGATTCTTAGAGAGATGTGGGCAGGTGAAGTAGATAGTGATGAGGTTAAGACTACATATCAGTATGTTTTAGATCTGAAGGAGAAACTAGAGGAGACTTGTAAGATAGCTCAAAGTCAGTTAGTTAAGGCAAGTACCAAGTATAAACGGTACTAGGACCAGAAAGCTAGAGCTAGGAAGTTTAAGATAGATGACCAGGTGTTACTGTTACTCCCGACCGACAATAACAAGTTGTTTTTACAATGGAAAGGTCCGTTTTACGTTAGAGGGATAGTGAACACTATGGATTACCTTATCGAGATAAACGGAAAGTTTAAGACCTTTCATGCGAATAGGCTGAAAGAGTATATCAGTAGAACCGATAATGGGCAACAAGGGGTGTTAACCGTAGTTAATGTTGCAGTTATTGAGGATAGTGAGGAAGACAGTAGTGAGGACACTAGTCCCATGTATTTTCCCACTAGTGTAGGTAAGGAGAAAGCAGCCGATGTAGACATATCGGGCATGCTTAGTGTAGCAGAGAAACGAGAGGTAAGTCGTTTAGACTCTGAGTGTAGTACTGTTCGGTCCGATAAGTCGAGACCAACAGATGTAGTGCAGGGTAGCTTTAAGCACACTTTAGCAAAGCCGATTAGGGAAACGAGAGACCCTACTCCATTTCGCAAACAGTATACTGGTAATGCGATGGATGCAATGTGTAAAGTTGGAGTTCTTGTAGTGGCAGGAAGTAGTGTTATTAGTAAGTAGAGTCGGTGTAATAGACCGAGGAAAGGACAATATTGGGGCAGAATATTTAAGCCGCCGCACATAATGACCGGTTTAATACAATAGTGTATTGCAGTGTATTGTACAATCGTAGTATATGTTACGACAGGGTAGTGTACAATTGTAGAATAGTGTTGAAATTGTAATTACATATTATAGTTAGGTTATAACTCAGTAGGAATAGTTAACATACTCAAGCGATTGAGCGATCAGCTTGTACGTTTTGTCGCTCATTTGCTCAGAAGAATTAATAGTTTCTTAACGTGTAAATATTAATTATCATTTTGTTGAATTTTAAAAGTGTAGCACTTTCTTTAAGTGGGGAGATGTTGTCACAAAATGTCACGGGTAGAGCGTACTGGTCGTACATAGCTCTTGTAAGTTATCGGTTACACCCAAATCTATTGTTCGAGTTGAAACAATTTCACAATATTCATGATCTATTCATTTAACACGTAAACGCGTGCACATTTTAAGTGGCCGCCAGAGAGGCCGTGTCATAAGTTTAGTTTTGTGCTAATGCATGTAAACGTATAGGTATATTTTCCTTAAACGGCAAAATTGTATAAGGGGCCTCTCGTGTAGATTCAATACTGTAGATTTAGCCACGTTTGTCACGGACTGAACGGGGGAAATAATGATTTGGGCGTAATGTTTGCTATAAAACCCATTGTCTTCTAGCTCTCGCCGGGATGATCGATAGTACTTTGTTGGAACAGAGATTGGACGGCAAAATTCATAGGCAACATGTGCCTAAGCCATCCAGGATATAAGCCATCCAGGGTTGGAGTAAGCCATCTAGGTTTGGATATCCAGGAGTGGAGCTTATTTTCCACGATTAAAGTTTACGAGCGGTGGAGACGGTCCCCGTACATGCGCAGCATGACCAGGTTTTACTAACGACAACCCCCGGGACACAAGGTGGGCCCGTTACCAGTCCTCACTGGAGGAATATCACTCACAATCTCAGTGGAGGTTAACTATCATTGCATCGCGTAATCAACCCTTACAGAAGGCATTTGATGACAATCATCCATTGAATTCGCGCATCATCATCTTCATGAGCTCTCGCGCATCACAGTTATCGCGCTAGATCAACATTGTTATAGCTTTAACAACACTTTAGTGTCTTAGACATTCAGTATTTATAACAATACTAAGAACGTCTTAAACGTTCATGAGAACATTCTTTTCATAGTTCATTTGTGTATTCGCTTGTTTTTTTAGATAATTGTATATATATTAAACATATTTTAAAAGTTGCAGTAAACTTATGTAAATGCATTCACCGTCATTGATTCTTTCCTGAGTTAGCCCAACCACTAAGGTCATCCTGTGACAATGATACATACATATGAAATGTGAAGATATGTTTAGTGTACACAAAGCTGCGGTATAGGAAATGTTTTGAAAACTTTGAAGTTCAAAAATCGGCCTCGACACAGCCGGGGATTGAACCATGGACCTCTCGGTTACCGGTGGAGGCTTGAACACTGAGTCTACCTTGCTATCCATTGGTTCCAGCGACTCCTCATTTCTATCGGGAAAGTGCTAATAAAACTAGTATTTTAGGCAGGCGGTCATTATAAAATCACGCGCAATATTTCCGCAGAGTTACCTGAAGATCCTAATACAGGTTTATAAAGATGTAAGCGCGGGCATTTTTCATCAAGGATAATGTATTATGTAGAGCCTCTATGTTAAATCACGTCACGTGCTATTTTAAGATGCCGAGGACTAATCCACGCCATTCTACTTCCGCTTTCCTAACTACATCAATTAAACTTAATTAAATTATATAACTCAAACAGAGACTCAGAAATGTTCCCAACATATCATTCGGATAAATTCAAGTTAATATAGATCTAAATCAAGCAATTAAAACGTGTTTATTACTATTTGATTCTACTCCACGGAGGCCAAATCCTTTGGTGGATTTACACCTTATCGTATCGATAACAAGTAAGTTAAAGACACATGCACTAACCTGTATTATTTTGGAGGATATTACGGATAACAACGTTGTGTCATAAATCCCTGCCCTTTTCTAATTACGGTTGTACGCATGTCTTAGACATGAGTCATTAATCCAAGTGTTTGACTAGACATCTATCAACACGGGCAAGGTATATACACTTATTTTATTATATGTTGCATGTTTTAATTTTTATAACTTAATTTCATTTAAAAGAAAAAAAATACAGCAATTTCAAAATTGTGTTGAAACACAGTTATTAATTCTAAATGAAAGGTCTAAATATCTTTAACAGAGTCTCATCCATGTACAATACATAACAAAGATACACAATACAATTACAAATGCTGTAACATTCAGGTAAATAATGTGTGTGAAGTTGGCTCGGGGATGGGGTTCGGGGTTCGACATTCAAACCCAGTTCGGTATTCAACATTCAAACCCAGTTCGGGGTTCGACATTCGAACCCAGTTCGGTATTCAACACTCGAACCCAGTTCGGGGTTCGAGGGTTCGGCATTCAAACCCAGTTCGGTATTAAACATTCGAACCGAACCCAGTTTGGTTTTCAACATTCGGTATTCAACATTCAAAGTCAGTTCGGGGTTCGACTTTCGAACCCAGTTCGGTATTCAACATTCAAAGTCAGTTCGGGGTTCGAACCCCGAACTGATTTTGAAAGTTGAATACCGAACTGGATTCGAATGTTGTACCCAGAGCTGGTTTCGAATGTTGAATACCGAACTGGCTTCGAATGTCGAACCCCGAACTGACTGAATGTTGAATACCGAAATGAGTTCAAATGTCGAACCCCGAACTGACTCTGAATGTTGAATACCGAACTGGATTCGAATGTTGAACCCCGAACTGACTTTGAATGTTGAATACCGAACTGGGTTCAAATGTCGAACCCCGAGCTGACTCAGAATGTTGAATACCGAGCTGGGTTTAAATGTAGAACCCCGAACTGACTCTGAATGTTGAATACCGAACTAGGTTTGAATGTCGAACCCCGAACCCCGAACCCCGAGCTACCTTCACACACATAGGTAAATATAGTTTGCCTTATAGGATGAAAAAAACACACCAAAATCAAAATCAAAATCATTACGTGGTAAGAGTATTAACTTTCATACCCCATTCAACCCCTTCTCAAAGAAGCAAAAAGGGGGTTGGTTGTGGTATGAAATAAAACCTTAATTTCGGCTTAACAATTTCATGTAATAGGTAACTTTAAACAGGTTATCGCATTCGTTCAGTCAAAAATGAAGTATCCGTTAGAAAATCCTGCTAATATAAGCTTTTCCATCGCTTAATGGAATTAAGGCGGGACCACGTAATGTTAAAATGAAACGTAACGAACAAGTTGTAAAAGGTGTCAAATAAAAATAGCATTTATGCAATGCATGGATTTTAAATCTGAATTATGCCGAAGCATTATAGAGATTTGTTTATGTTTGCGTATTAAGCCTTTAAAGTTTAATTAATTTCTTAACTGAGCCTGACATCATTTTCCTCCTCACCTAAACGTAGCATTACGTGGTCCCCGCCTTATTTCCATCAAGCGATGTGAAAGCTTGTATTAGCAGAATTTTATAACGGATATTTCGACAATAAACCATGTTTTACTGAAAAAAATGCGATAACCTGTTTAAAATTACGTATTAAATATTTTAATTTTACAATAGGCAACTTTTAAAGCCGAAAATAAGGTTTTATTTCATACCCCAGCCAACCCCGTTTTCGCTTCTTAGAGAAGAGGTTGGATGGGGTATGAAAGCTAATACTCGGACCACGTAATGCGATACAATAATCTGGTATCATCCTGTCGATCGATATGTTTTCTATACTCACAAACAAACAAAAAGTACCCACTTTTTTGCTAGTATTCCCATAGGCCAGTTTTTAAGGGCGGCGTAGGACAGCATGAACAGCGCTTTAATTAAACAATGTTTGATGTTTTTAAGTACACTTCACTGAGTACTAAATATTCCTTTAAACAGTTTCAAATTTTGCCAAGCAATACTCTTTTATGGATGCTATGGAAACATTAAAAAACGTAGGTAATTTGATGATTTTTGATAATCAAAAGCTGCTACCTAAACAATCGGTGTTGTATTTTTCTGTGATATTTTTTTCGACAGCAACGTATAGAGAATATTGTCTTGGAAAAATTGAGGTAATTTTGTAGATTTTATGTGTTTTTACCAAAAATGCATGGTTTAAGAAAAAGGGGTATAACTCCCTTGCGTACTGAACTTTTCAAAAAAATCTTTTGTTTGGACTATTGTGGTGATCGATCTAATTATTCTTTATACATCATTCCTGTTTTTCTGTTTTTCTGTCTATATAATAAGGGAAAGAAAAAGGGGTACTTTTTAGTTTTGCTGAGTATAGTATGTTTATATCAGTCAGGCTCAAATCATTACGTTCGCTTCTTAGACTCTTCGCGAACGGGCGAAGGAGCGAAGATGCGAAAAAACAATTGATTGAAGCCGTGCAATTTAGAAGCGTTATGTTTCTATTGTACAGAATGATTTATATGCAAAATGCTAATTACCGTAACCTTTTAACATGGATCTGTATATGCATGCAGTTTTGCCATATACATAAATCATTCTCCTTTGAGAATCATGATTATTCTCATACGATTCTTTTATTAAAGGAGACGCATATATTTCTTATAAAAAAAAATCGTATGATATTATATTATAAAAAAAAAAATTAATGGGAGTTTGTATAATTTTCATATGAGAATTATGTATTCGTAATAGTTTTAATTTTCATAAAAAAGGTCATCTCCGATATTATCAATCTCCTCGCCCTCCGACCCCTCGCACACTTAGGAGTCGTTATATACTAACTATTATAATTGTCCTTAAAAATAATAGCCCTTATGGTTTTCTATTCTGTACCTGCCATTTGTACCACAATATCCTATATACACACTATGCATCGTGTAATACCCGAGGATATACACAGCATATGTTAGTTATTGTGGTACAAATACAATAGAGCATGAGTCTTGCACGTGTACGGACGATAATGCACTCGCTAACGCACGTGCATTATCTCCCCGTACACGTGCAAAACTCATGCTCTATTGTATACATATAGAGCTATGACATGCGTCATTTATAACGAAGGTAGAGACGTTGCACACGGTGTTGGTACGCGACGTCGTGAACATTGTATGCGCTGATTTTTTTATAGGAAAAAACGTTTAAGTATATTTTTTAAAAGATATAAGTTGCAGACATGAGTTTTTCAATGTTAAGTAAGAAAGAGGTTGTATTTGATAACATATGTATGTTAGCATTTGTTTTGAAGTCGGGGAAATGCACAAGGATAACTAAAATAAGAACTAAAACTTTTACATACATACATGTAAATACATGTTATTAACTATATATTTATTATTTGCTGTAAAAAATGAGCATCCTTAAACATACCACACAGATTATTAACGAACCTTAGTTATATTTCGAAAACAGACATGTTTACTTTAAATTTTCACATCACAACGCGCATTTACATGCATGATCTCTTGATGCGTGGTGATAACGACGAAACGTCTAATGATGATGGTGGGACAATTTGATTACCTTTTATGTTTTTAATAAAGATGTAATTATTGCATTTTCTTTCCCATACTTTCGGATTATAATCAATTTTTCATGTACTTTTTATTCAGTTAAAAACAACAATTGAGATAAGTACATAAAACTCGTGGTTATGTTCATGTTTAAATAATGCGCCTAGCTTAAAGTACATTTTACAAAATGGGACAAAATGTTTATCATTTTAAAAATATTCATAAAATTCAGAAAATCTGAATTAATACAAATCAATCTATTTCGCTGAAAAGGCTCATGTATATACTGTTGGAATATCATGTTAATGAAATACCTGTCAACACCATATTTACATAAGAATTCTAATTTCCCATGCATCTGTCCAAATTGTTCACAAAATTTCCCGATGGACATTTTTCCTGGCGATTACGAATGGCCGAGTTTATAAAACAGCGACTCATTACGTGGTCCCGCCTTAATGCCACTAAGTGATTGGAAAGCTTATATTAGCTGGCTTTTATAACGCATATTTCGACAATAAAACACTATTAAACACATGTTTACCTTAAAGGAAATGCGATAACCTATTTAAAAAAGACTATTAAATATTTAAATTTTACAATATGCAAACTTTTTAAGCCAAAAATAAAGTTTTATTTCGTACCACAGCCAACCCCGTTTTTGCTTCTTGGAGAAGAGATTGGATGGGGTATGGAAGTTAATACTCGGACCACGTAATGTTCTTACGTGATACATTTGATAACGTCGATGTTGATACTGACCCCGGCATTATCCCTGTAAATTTCGCCTGCTTCTGTTGGAAAATATCTGAAAATCTGGGATTTGAACATAAACCGTTGCAAACTTCTACAACGTTGGACGTCACGTTTTGTTGACATTTTGTTGACGTTTTGTTGACGTTTACTGTCAGAAATTGTGTGCAAAATAACACAAATAAGATAAAATAGTTTTATATATATTTGCTGTTATGACTAAATAGATAGATCCGTTCGTCTTAAATTGAAAACCTAAACCAAGCAACGCAGGTCGTTTCGTAAGTTGTACCAACACCGTGGTGTCGGAGTATGCGGCACGACTCTATCAGCGGCGAATTTTCTGGAGACATAACACAGTATCTGCATAAACAACCGCAGTATTTCAATTGTCTCAAACTTAAATACAACACGTGCATGCATAAAACTCGCCAACGTGAACGATATCACACCGAACTAGTCATGTTTTGTAACGACTGTATAATTAACAACATGTTCAATAGTTTCCTCTCGAAATACTATCGTCCAGAGTCCGTATTCGTCAAATAACTTAAGTGGAAAATGTTACTTAAGTTAGAATTTAAGATTTTTTACATATTTTTAAATATCCTTATTAACCTCTCAGGGACACTACAAACCATATATTTTAAGATGAATATCTAGCTGTACGTTTTATTTATCCATAACCTTAAAGGCAACTTTAAGAAAACGTCATAAATCGATATAAAAGGTGTTCAAAAATTGATAAAATTTCACTGAAGTTAAAATATTGCTAAGAAGGGGGCCCATATTTACATCTTTATATTATAGCTATACATGTCGAAATGTTTATACTGCTACAATAACTTGAGCTATGACATTAGGTGGTCCCGTCTTAATTCCATTAAGCAATGGGAAAGTTTATATTAACTGGATATTATAACTGGGACATTTCGACAATAAACCATGTTTAAACGCATTTTTACTGAACAAAATGCGATAACCTGTTTAAAATTCCCTATTAAATGTTTAAATTTTACAATATTCAATTTTTTAAGCCGAAATTAAGGTTTTATTTCATACCCCAGCCAACCTTGGAGAATTGGTTGGATGGGGTATGAAAGTTAATACTCGGACCACGTAATGAACATTAGTATACCATATTAATACAAACATGGAAAACACATTCAGACAAATTATGGATAAGCAACGAAGGCGGTTGTTTATGGCGGTTGTTTGCTTACAGTATTATATACCTGTTGTAAGCTATTCGCTTCTAAGTTACTTCTTGGTTGACTTCTTGGGTAGAACCAGTACTAAGCAATGCAGATAAAGTGTCTTGCTCAGAGACACAACGCACATGGTTATGGCGGGGATCGAACCCACGACGTTTGTATCATGGGTCCAACGCTCTGCCACTAGACCACAGCGCTCGACTTGTTATGCACATGCACTGAGTGATGTCTTTTTAAAAAAAACAACGGAAAGTGCGGATGCAGTCGTGTTTCACACTCTACACCTATTTGTTTAAAGGGGCCTCATCATAGCTCCATGGTAGGCACATAATATAACACCATGAGAGCTACGATTATTACAGCTAACTTAATGTATGAGACAAAATAATATGTAAGCTCCTTACTCAATGTTAATGGCGATGGGCAATGTAAGATGTTCGCAATTTAATTTAATTTAAGAAACCCATCTCCCCTTTTTTAGGTTTGAAATGTAATCAACAGGAAGGATCGACTTGGTTGAAAACAATGTTTAACGCACCAACAAAAAAGTCACCATGTCACGGAGAGACTTTAGATGTACTGGAATGTTTATAGCTACGTCACTGCTGATAATGCATACCCCATCAATTATTGCAAATGACGGTACAAACTTTACTGCTAGTACACAAGCACATAGTACCTCACATCCAGCATCTACGTTTACATCAGCACACACAACTACCAGTGTGGGAACCATTGCAAGTTCTAAACCAATACAAACAATTACTCATGTAAGAACCACTGCAAGTTCTTCACCAAAACAAGCAACTTCTCGTGAAGGAACCACTGCAATGTTTACACCAGAACATATAACTTCCAGTTTCGGAACCATTGCAAGCTTTATACAAGAACAAACACTTTTCCATGTAGGAACCATTGTAAGTTCTCCACTAGAACAAACAACTCCCAGTGTTGCAACCACTGCAAGTTCTACACCAGAACGGACAATTTCCCGCGTAGAAACTATTGTAAGTTCTACATCAGAACGACTACTTCCCGTGAAGGAACCATTGCAAGTTCTAAATCGGAACAAACGACTACCGGTGTAGTAACCATTGTAAATTCTACACCAGCACAAACAACTCCCAGTGTAGGAACCATTGCAAATGCTATATCAGCTCAAACAACTCCCACTGTAGCAACCATGGCAAATGCTACATCGGCACAAACAACTTCCAGTGTAGGAAACATTGCAAAGGCTACATCAGCATAAACAAATCCAGGTGTAGGAACTATTGCAAATTCTACATCAGCACAAACAACTCCCAGTGTAGGAACCATTGCAAATGCTACATCAGCACAAACAACTCCCAGTTTAGGAACCATTGCAAATGCTACATCAGCACCAAAAAAAAGAAGTGTAGGAACAATTGCAAATTCTACACCAGAACAGACAACTTCCCGTGTAGGAACCATTGCAAGTTTTACACCGTCACAAACAACTCCCGGTGTAGGAACCATTGCAAGTCCTACGTCAGCACAAACAACTCCCAGTGTAGGAACCATTGCAAGTGCTACATCAGCTCAAACAACTCTTTCAGTAGGTATGAACGTTTCACATACAACAACACTTAAACGTGCAACTCGAAAAAGGCAGCACAAACACCATCACCATACAACAACCGTTCGACCAACAGTTAAACCGTGTCCGGATCTACCAGTAATTTATGGAGGAGCCGTTCTCACAAGCGGACCATACTTTCCGAACACACCTGCCATGTTCGCGTGCTTTTCAGGCCTTCGCTTGATTGGTTCGCCTAACATTATCGGATCAACGTGGTCAGAGAATGCCCCGCAGTGTATACCAGTGAATACGAATCCCAATATAAAAGTAACCTCATTCGTCGACGTGGACAATTACACCAGTATTTCAGTCGATCCACACTGGCAAGGTAACGTACAGTAGGCCATTATGCTAATTGCTACGAATACCGTTTCCGTATTTATATGTCTCACATAGCGTTTCCGTATTTATATGTCTCACATGCCGTTTCCGTATTTATATGTCTCACATACCGTTTCCGTATTTAAATGTCTCGCATACCGTTTCCGTATTTAAATGTCTCACATACCGTTTCCGTATTTAGATGTCTCACATACCGTTTCTGTATTTATATGTCTCACATACCGTTTCCGTATTTAAATGTCTCACATACCGTTTCCGTATTTATATGTCTCACATACCGTTTCCGTATTTAAATGTCTCACATACCGTTTCTGTATTTATATGTCTCACATACCGTTTCCGTATTTAAATGTCTCACATACCGTTTCCGTATTTATATGTCTCACATACCGTTTCCGTATTTAAATGTCTCACATACCGTTTCTGTATTTATATGTCTCACATACCGTTTCCGTATTTAAATGTCTCACATACCGTTTCCGTATTTATATGTCTCACATACCGTTTCCGTATTTATATGTCTCACATACCGTTTCCGTATTTAAATGTCTCACATACCGTTTCATACCGTTTCCGTATTTAAATGTCTCACATACCGTTTAAATGTCTCACATACCGTTTCCGTATTTATATGTCTCACATACCGTTTCCGTATTTATATGTCTCACATACCGTTTCCGTATTTAAATGTCTCACATACCGTTTCCGTATTTATATGTTTCACATACCGTTTCCGCATTTATATGTCTCACACAGTAATATTGTTTAGTAGTTATCAAAAAATAAAATTTATATAAATCTAGTCTCATTTTGACTTTATATATGCTTGTCTATAATTAAAACAAATAAATAACGGTATTGGAGTGTTCCAGAATGGCCATTTCACAGAAAGGATATGAGTGGTTGAGAATAACTCAGGAAAGAATCAATTTCAAAATATCATAGCTTTAAAAATATAGCGTGTGGAATGTAATCAACAATTAGTAATTTGAAGAACACAAATGCATTGAACTAAAAGTGTTCGCCTCCGATGAGATTCAAACAAAGGCTTGAAATAAATCATAGCACTATATATAAAAAAGCACAAGATACAACTGTTACATCTTCGAGATATGTAGTTTTCATGACCACAGGGCAGGGGGTAATAAATAGCGATAATGCAAGTTTAAATGACGTCTTGGCGTTTTTAATAAAATATTTTGTGTAATCTTCAGTACATACATTATGTAAATATTGTACATTCCATTTCAGAGCCAGTATGGTTTAAGATAACTCTCGGTATAACATTTGGTCTCGTGTGTTTGGTGTTGTTGACGTGTCTGCTGCTGTACTGTACCCGGTTATGTGGGTAAGTATGGCCATCTCGTGTGTTTGGTGTTGTTGACGTGTCTGCTTCTGTACTGTACCCGGTTATGTGGGTAAGTATGACCATCTCGTGTGTTTGGTGTTGTTGACGTGTCTGCTTCTGTACTGTACCCGGTTATGTGGGTAAGTATGACCATCTCGTGTGTTTGGTGTTGTTGACGTGTCTGCTTCTGTACTGTACCCGGTTATGTGGGTAAGTATGGCGTGTTTGGTGTTGTTGACGTGTCTGCTGCTGTACTGTACCCGGTTATGTGGGTAAGTATGGCCATCTCGTGTGTTTGGTGTTGTTGACGTGTCTGCTGCTGTACTGTACCCGGTTATGTGGGTAAGTATGGCCATCTCGTGTGTTTGGTGTTGTTGACGTGTCTGCTGATGTACTGTACCCGGTTATGTGGGTAAGTATGGCCATCTCGTGTGTTTGGTGTTGTTGACATGTCTGCTGCTGTACTGTACCCAGTTATGTGGGTAAGTATGGCCATCTAGTGTGTTTGGTGTTGTTGACGTGTCTGCTGCTGTACTGTACCCGGTTATGTGGGTAAGTATGGCCATCTCGTGTGTTTGGTGTTGTTGACGTGTCTGCTGCTGTACTGTACCCGGTTATGTGGGTAAGTATGGCCATCTAGTGTGTTTGGTGTTGTTGACGTGTATGCTGCTGTACTGTACCCGGTTATGTGGGTAAGTATGGCCATCTCGTGTGTTTGGTGTTGTTGACGTGTCTGCTGCTGTACTGTACCCGGTTATGTGGGTAAGTATGGCCATCTAGTGTGTTTGGTGTTGTTGACGTGTCTGCTGCTGTACTGTACCCGGTTATATGGGTAAGTATGGCCATCACGTGTGTTTGGTGTTGTTGACGTGTCTGCTGCTGTACTGTACCCGGTTATGTGGGTAAGTATGGCCATCTCGTGTGTTTGGTGTTGTTGACGTGTCTGCTGCTGTACTGTACCCGGTTATGTGGGTAAGTATGGCCATCTCGTGTGTTTGGTGTTGTTGACGTGTCTGCTGATGTACTGTACCCGGTTATGTGGGTAAGTATGGCCATCTCGTGTGTTTGGTTGTTGACGTGTCTGCTGCTGTACTGTACCCGGTTATGTGGGTAAGTATGGCCATCTAGTGTGTTTGGTGTTGTTGACGTGTCTGCTGCTGTACTGTACCCGGTTATGTGGGTAAGTATGGCCATCTCGTGTGTTTGGTGTTGTTGACGTGTCTGCTGCTGTACTGTACCCGGTTATGTGGGTAAGTATGGCCATCTAGTGTGTTTGGTGTTGTTGACGTGTCTGCTGCTGTACTGTACCCGGTTATGTGGGTAAGTATGGCCATCTCGTGTGTTTGGTGTTGTTGACGTGTCTGCTGCTGTACTGTACCCGGTTATGTGGGTAAGTATGGCCATCTAGTGTGTTTGGTGTTGTTGACGTGTCTGCTGCTGTACTGTACCCGGTTATATGGGTAAGTATGGCCATCACGTGTGTTTGGTGTTGTTGACGTGTCTGCTGCTGTACTGTACCCGGTTATGTGGGTAAGTATGGCCATCTCGTGTGTTTGGTGTTGTTGACGTGTCTGCTGCTGTACTGTACCCGGTTATGTGGGTAAGTATGGCCATCTCGTGTGTTTCGTGTTGTTGACGTGTCTACTGCTGTACTGTACCCGGTTATGTGGGTAAGTATGACCATCTCGTGTGTTTGGTGTTGTTAACGTGTCTGCTGCTGTATGTACCCGGTTATGTGGGTAAGTATGGCCATCTCGTGTGTTTGGTGTTGTTGACGTGTCTGCTGCTGTACTGTACCCGTTTATGTGGGTAAGTATGGCCATCTAGTGTGTTTGGTGTTGTTGACGTGTCTGCTGCTGTACTGTACCCGGTTATATGGGTAAGTATGGCCATCACGTGTGTTTGGTGTTGTTGACGTGTCTGCTGCTGTACTGTACCCGGTTATGTGGGTAAGTATGGCCATCTCGTGTGTTTGGTGTTGTTGACGTGTCTGCTGCTCTACTGTACCCGGTTATGTGGGTAAGTATGGCCATCTCGTGTGTTTGGTGTTGTTGACGTGTCTACTGCTGTACTGTACCCGGTTATGTGGGTAAGTATGACCATCTCGTGTGTTTGGTGTTGTTGACGTGTCTTCTGCTGTACTGTACCCGGTTATGTGGGTAAGTATGGCCATCTCGTGTGTTTGGTGTTGTTGACGTGTCTGCTGCTGTACTGTACCCGGTTATGTGGGTAAGTATGGCCATCACGTGTGTTTGGTGTTGTTGACGTGTCTGCTGCTGTACTGTATACCCGGTTATGTGGGTAAATATGGCCATCTCGTGTGTTTGAAGTTGTTGACGTGTCTGCTGCTGTACTGTACCCGGTTATGTGGGTAAGTATGACCATCTCGTGTGTTTGGTGTTGTTGACGTGTCTGCTGCTGTACTGTACCCGGTTATGTGGGTAAGTATGGCCATCTCGTGTGTTTGGTGTTGTTGACGTGTCTGCTGCTGTACTGTACCCGGTTATGTGGGTAAGTATGGCCATCTTGTGTGTTTGGTGTTGTTGACGTGTCTTCTGCTGTAATGTACCCGGTTATGTGGGTAAGTATGGCCATATCGTGTGTTTTGTGTTGTTGACGTGTCTGCTGCTGTACTGTACCCGGTTATGTGGGTAAGTATGGCCATCTCGTGTGTTTGGTGTTGTTGACGTGTCTGCTGCTGTACTGTACCAGGTTATGTGGGTAAGTATGGCAATATCGTGTGTTTGGTGTTGTTGACGTGTCTGCTGCTGTACTGTACCCGGTTATGTGGGTAAATATGGCCATCACGTGTGTTTGGTGTTGTTGACGTGTCTGCTGCTGTACTGTACCCGGTTATGTGGGTAAGTATGGCCATCTCGTGGGTTTGGTGTTGTTAACGTCTCTGCTGCTGTACTGTATCCGGTTATGTGGGTAAGTATGGCCATCTCGTGTGTTTGGTATTTTTGACGTGTCTGCTGCTGTACTGTACCCGGTTATGTGGGTAAGTATTGCCATCTCGTGTGTTTGGTGTTGTTGACGTGTCTGCTGCTGTACTGTACCCGGTTATGTGGGTAAATATGGCCATCTAGTGTGTTTGGTGTTGTTGACGTGTCTGCTGCTGTACTGTACCCGGTTATGTGGGTAAGTATGGCCATCTCGTGTGTTTGGTGTTGTTGACGTGTCTGCTGCTGTACTGTACCCGGTTATGTTGGTAAGTATGGCCATCTAGTGTGTTTGTTGTTGTTGACGTGTCTGCTGCTGTACTGTACCCGGTTATGTGGGTAAGTATGGCCATCTAGTGTGTTTGGTGTTGTTGACGTGTCTGCTGCTGTACTGTACCCGGTTATGTGGGTAAGTATGGCCATATCGTGTGTTTGGTGTTGTTGACGTGTCTGCTGCTGTACTGTACCCGGTTATGTGGGTAAATATGGCCATCTCGTGTGTTTGGTGTTGTTGACGTGTCTGCTGCTGTACTGTACCCGGTTATGTGGGTAAGTATGGCCATCTCGTGTGTTTGGTGTTGTTGACGTGTCTGCTGCTGTACTGTACCCGGTTATGTGGGTAAGTATGGCCATCTTGTGTGTTTGGTGTTGTTGACGTGTCTGCTGCTGTACTGTACCCGGTTATGTGGGTAAGTATGGCCATCTCGTGTGTTTTGTGTTGTTGACGTGTCTGCTGCTGTACTGTACCCGGTTATGTGGGTAAGTATGGCCATCTAGTGTGTTTGGTGTTGTTGACGTGTCTGCTGCTGTACTGTACCCGGTTATGTGGGTAAGTATGGCCATCTCGTGTGTTTGGTGTTGTTGACGTGTCTGCTGCTGTACTGTACCCGGTTATGTGGGTAAGTATGGCCATCTAGTGTGTTTGGTGTTGTTGACGTGTCTGCTGCTGTACTGTACCCGGTTATATGGGTAAGTATGGCCATCACGTGTGTTTGGTGTTGTTGACGTGTCTGCTGCTGTACTGTACCCGGTTATGTGGGTAAGTATGGCCATCTCGTGTGTTTGGTGTTGTTGACGTGTCTGCTGCTGTACTGTACCCGGTTATGTGGGTAAGTATGGCCATCTCGTGTGTTTGGTGTTGTTGACGTGTCTGCTGATGTACTGTACCCGGTTATGTGGGTAAGTATGGCCATCTCGTGTGTTTGGTGTTGTTGACGTGTCTGCTGCTGTACTGTACCCGGTTATGTGGGTAAGTATGGCCATCTAATGTGTTTGGTTTTGTTGACGTGTCTGCTGCTGTACTGTACCCGGTTATGTGGGTAAGTATGGCCATCTCGTGTGTTTGGTGTTGTTGACGTGTCTGCTGCTGTACTGTACCCGGTTATGTGGGTAAGTATGGCCATCTAGTGTGTTTGGTGTTGTTGACGTGTCTGCTGCTGTACTGTACCCGGTTATGTGGGTAAGTATGGCCATCTCGTGTGTTTGGTGTTGTTGACGTGTCTGCTGCTGTACTGTACCCGGTTATGTGGGTAAGTATGGCCATCTAGTGTGTTTGGTGTTGTTGACGTGTCTGCTGCTGTACTGTACCCGGTTATATGGGTAAGTATGGCCATCACGTGTGTTTGGTGTTGTTGACGTGTCTGCTGCTGTACTGTACCCGGTTATGTGGGTAAGTATGGCCATCTCGTGTGTTTGGTGTTGTTGACGTGTCTGCTGCTGTACTGTACCCGGTTATGTGGGTAAGTATGGCCATCTCGTGTGTTTCGTGTTGTTGACGTGTCTACTGCTGTACTGTACCCGGTTATGTGGGTAAGTATGACCATCTCGTGTGTTTGGTGTTGTTAACGTGTCTGCTGCTGTATGTACCCGGTTATGTGGGTAAGTATGGCCATCTCGTGTGTTTGGTGTTGTTGACGTGTCTGCTGCTGTACTGTACCCGGTTATATGGGTAAGTATGGCCATCACGTGTGTTTGGTGTTGTTGACGTGTCTGCTGCTGTACTGTACCCGGTTATGTGGGTAAGTATGGCCATCTCGTGTGTTTGGTGTTGTTGACGTGTCTGCTGCTGTACTGTACCCGGTTATGTGGGTAAGTATGGCCATCTCGTGTGTTTGGTGTTGTTGACGTGTCTACTGCTGTACTGCACCCGGTTATGTGGGTAAGTATGACCATCTCGTGTGTTTGGTGTTGTTAACGTGTCTGCTGCTGTATGTACCCGGTTATGTGGGTAAGTATGGCCATCTCGTGTGTTTGGTGTTGTTGACGTGTCTTCTGCTGTACTGTACCCGGTTATGTGGGTAAGTATGGCCATCTCGTGTGTTTGGTGTTGTTGACGTGTCGGCTGCTGTACTGTACCCGGTTATGTGGGTAAGTATGGCCATCACGTGTGTTTGGTGTTGTTGACGTGTCTGCTGCTGTACTGTACCCGGTTATGTGGGTAAATATGGCCATCTCGTGTGTTTGAAGTTGTTGACGTGTCTGCTGCTGTACTGTACCCGGTTATGTGGGTAAGTATGACCATCTCGTGTGTTTGGTGTTGTTGACGTGTCTGCTGCTGTACTGTACCCGGTTATGTGGGTAAGTATGGCCATCTCGTGTGTTTGGTGTTGTTGACGTGTCTGCTGCTGTACTGTACCCGGTTATGTGGGTAAGTATGGCCATCTAGTGTGTTTGGTGTTGTTGACGTGTCTGCTGCTGTACTGTACCCGGTTATGTGGGTAAGTATGGCCATCTCGTGTGTTTTGTGTTGTTGACGTGTCTGCTGCTGTACTGTACCCGGTTATGTGGGTAAGTATGGCCATCTAGTGTGTTTGGTGTTGTTGACGTGTCTGCTGCTGTACTGTACCCGGTTATGTGGGTAAGTATGGCCATCTCGTGTGTTTGGTGTTGTTGACGTGTCTGCTGCTGTACTGTACCCGGTTATGTGGGTAAGTATGGCCATCTAGTGTGTTTGGTGTTGTTGACGTGTCTGCTGCTGTACTGTACCCGGTTATATGGGTAAGTATGGCCATCACATGTGTTTGGTGTTGTTGACGTGTCTGCTGCTGTACTGTACCCGGTTATGTGGGTAAGTATGGCCATCTCGTGTGTTTGGTGTTGTTGACGTGTCTGCTGCTGTACTGTACCCGGTTATGTGGGTAAGTATGGCCACCTCGTGTGTTTGGTGTTGTTGACGTGTCTGCTGATGTACTGTACCCGGTTATGTGGGTAAGTATGGCCATCTCGTGTGTTTGGTGTTGTTGACGTGTCTGCTGCTGTACTGTACCCGGTTATGTGGGTAAGTATGGCCATCTAATGTGTTTGGTGTTGTTGACGTGTCTGCTGCTGTACTGTACCCGGTTATGTGGGTAAGTATGGCCATCTCGTGTGTTTGGTGTTGTTGACGTGTCTGCTGCTGTACTGTACCCGGTTATGTGGGTAAGTATGGCCATCTAGTGTGTTTGGTGTTGTTGACGTGTCTGCTGCTGTACTGTACCCGGTTATGTGGGTAAGTATGGCCATCTCGTGTGTTTGGTGTTGTTGACGTGTCTGCTGCTGTACTGTACCCGGTTATGTGGGTAAGTATGGCCATCTAGTGTGTTTGGTGTTGTTGACGTGTCTGCTGCTGTACTGTACCCGGTTATATGGGTAAGTATGGCCATCACGTGTGTTTGGTGTTGTTGACGTGTCTTCTGCTGTACTGTACCCGGTTATGTGGGTAAGTATGGCCATCTCGTGTGTTTGGTGTTGTTGACGTGTCTGCTGCTGTACTGTACCCGGTTATGTGGGTAAGTATGACCATCTCGTGTGTTTGGTGTTGTTAACGTGTCTGCTGCTGTATGTACCCGGTTATGTGGGTAAGTATGGCCATCTCGTGTGTTTGGTGTTGTTGACGTGTCTGCTGCTGTACTGTACCCGGTTATATGGGTAAGTATGGCCATCACGTGTGTTTGGTGTTGTTGACGTGTCTGCTGCTGTACTGTACCCGGTTATGTGGGTAAGTATGGCCATCTCGTGTGTTTGGTGTTGTTGACGTGTCTGCTGCTGTACTGTACCCGGTTATGTGGGTAAGTATGGCCATCTCGTGTGTTTGGTGTTGTTGACGTGTCTACTGCTGTACTGTACCCGGTTATGTGGGTAAGTATGACCATCTCGTGTGTTTGGTGTTGTTAACGTGTCTGCTGCTGTATGTACCCGGTTATGTGGGTAAGTATGGCCATCTCGTGTGTTTGGTGTTGTTGACGTGTCTTCTGCTGTACTGTACCCGGTTATGTGGGTAAGTATGGCCATCTCGTGTGTTTGGTGTTGTTGACGTGTCTGCTGCTGTACTGTACCCGGTTATGTGGGTAAGTATGGCCATCACGTGTGTTTGGTGTTGTTGACGTGTCTGCTGCTGTACTGTACCCGGTTATGTGGGTAAATATGGCCATCTCGTGTGTTTGAAGTTGTTGACGTGTCTGCTGCTGTACTGTACCCGGTTATGTGGGTAAGTATGACCATCTCGTGTGTTTGGTGTTGTTGACGTGTCTGCTGCTGTACTGTACCCGGTTATGTGGGTAAGTATGGCCATCTCGTGTGTTTGGTGTTGTTGACGTGTCTGCTGCTGTACTGTACCCGGTTATGTGGGTAAGTATGGCCATCTTGTGTGTTTGGTGTTGTTGACGTGTCTGCTGCTGTAATGTACCCGGTTATGTGGGTAAGTATGGCCATATCGTGTGTTTTGTGTTGTTGACGTGTCTGCTGCTGTACTGTACCCGGTTATGTGGGTAAGTATGGCCATCTCGTGTGTTTGGTGTGGTTGACGTGTCTGCTGCTGTACTGTACCAGGTTATGTGGGTAAGTATGGCAATATCGTGTGTTTGGTGTTGTTGACGTGTCTGCTGCTGTACTGTACCCGGTTATGTGGGTAAATATGGCCATCACGTGTGTTTGGTGTTGTTGACGTGTCTGCTGCTGTACTGTACCCGGTTATGTGGGTAAGTTCGGCCATCTCGTGGGTTTGGTGTTGTTAACGTCTCTGCTGCTGTACTGTATCCGGTTATGTGGGTAAGTATGGCCATCTCGTGTGTTTGGTATTTTTGACGTGTCTGCTGCTGTACTGTACCCGGTTATGTGGGTAAGTATTGCCATCTCGTGTGTTTGGTGTTGTTGACGTGTCTGCTGCTGTACTGTACCCGGTTATGTCCATCTAGTGTGTTTGGTGTTGTTAACGTGTCTGCTGCTGTACTGTACCCGGTTATGTGGGTAAGTATGGCCATCTCGTGTGTTTGGTGTTGTTGACGTGTCTGCTGCTGTACTGTACCCGGTTATGTTGGTAAGTATGGCCATCTAGTGTGTTTGTTGTTGTTGACGTGTCTGCTGCTGTACTGTACCCGGTTATGTGGGTAAGTATGGCCATCTAGTGTGTTTGGTGTTGTTGACGTGTCCTGCTGCTGTACTGTACCCGGTTATGTGGGTGAGTATGGCCATATCGTGTGTTTGGTGTTGTTGACGTGTTTGCTGCTGTACTGTACCAGTTATGTGGGTAAATATGGCATCTCGTGTGTTTGGTGTTGTTGACGTGTCTGCTGCTGTACTGTACCCGGTTATGTGGGTAAGTATGGCCATCTCGGGTGTTTGGTGTTGTTGACGTGTCTGCTGCTGTACTGTACCCGGTTTTATGGGTAAGTATGGCCATCTCGTGTGTTTGGTGTTGTTGACGTGTCTGCTGCTGTACTGTACCCGTTATGTGGGTAAGTATGGCCATCTAGTGTGTTTGGTGTTGTTGACGTGTCTGCTGCTGTACTGTACCGGTTATGTGGGTAAGTATGGCCATCTCGTGGTGTTTTGTGTTGTTGATGTGTCTGCTGCTGTACTGTACCCGGTTATATGGGTAAGTATGGCCATCTAGTGTGTTTGGTGTTGTTGACGTGTCTGCTGCTGTACTGTACCCGGTTATGTGGGTAAGTATGGCCATCTCGTGTGTTTGGTGTTGTTGATGTGTCTGCTGCTGTACTGTACCCGGTTATGTGGGTAAGTATGGCCATATCGTGTGTTTGGTGTTGTTGATGTGTCTGCTGCTGTACTGTATCCGGTTATGTATGTAAGTATGGCCATCTCGTGTGTTTGGTGTTGTTGATGTGTCTGCTGCTGTACTGTACCCGGTTATGTGGGTAGTATGGCCATCTAGTGTGTTTGGTGTTGTTGACGTGTCTGCTGCTGTACTGTACCCGGTTATGTTGGTAAGTATGGCCATCTCGTGTGTTTGGTGCTGTTGATGTGTCTGCTGCTGTACTGTACCCGGTATGTGGGTAAGTATGGCCATATCGTG
>JAWPHD010002073.1:247500-276949 GCA_037043455.1 Cyrtodaria siliqua | reverse complement strand
ACCACCACAACCACATCCACCTCCTCCACCTCTCATCCACCACACCCACCACCACCACCACCACATCCTCCTCCACCTCAACCACCACCACAACAACAAAAACAAACCAATTACTTTATTGACCACACCACCACCAAACCTTCACAAACCAACACTCCAATCAGATCATCTTCAACTTCTTATCTCATCGTCCATCATCTTCGTCATCCCATAACATCATCATCCATCAACTAACTATTATTCCATCATCGTCCATCATCCATCCATTATTATTTTATTATTAGTAGTTAGTAGTAGTAGTAGTAGTAGTATTTTTATCATCGTCCATCATCTTCGTCATCATCATCACATCATCATCATCCATCATCATCATCATCATCAACCATCAATCATCACCATCATCATCATCATTATCACTCATCATCATTATCATCATCATCATCATTTATTAATTACATTATTATCATTATACTTATTATTGTTATTCATCATCATCATCATCATCATCATCATCATCATCATCATCCATCAATCATCACTCCATCATCATCATCATCATCATCATCATCATCCATCATCACCATCACATCATCATCATCAATCATCATCATCATCTTCATCATCCATCATCATCATCATCATCATCATCATCATCATCATCATCATCATCATCATCATCATCATCATCATCATCATCATCTCATCATCATCATCCATCTCATCATCTCATCTCATCCTCACACCACCATCATCACCATCATCACATCATTTCTATTATCATTATTATTATCATTATTATATTATATTATTATTATTATTATCATTGTAATCATCTTCGTCATCATCATCATCATCATCATCATCATCATCATCATCATCAGCATCATCATTTTATTATTAATATTATTATTATTATTATTGGTCATCCAACATCATCATTATCATCATCTTATTATTGTCATCATCATCATCATCATCATCATCATTATTAGCATTATCTTCTTTATCATCACGTCAGCATCTCCATCATCATCTCATCCATTATTATTATTATCACCATTATCCATCATCATTTAATATCATTATTATTATCATTATTATCATTATTATTATTATATTATCATCGTTATCATCTTCATCTTCAATCTTCGTCATCATCCATCATCATCATCATCATCATCATTTATTATTATCATTATTATTATCATTATTATTATTATTATTATTATTATCACTTCATCATCTTCATCTTCGTCATCATCATCACATCATCATCATCATCAATCATCATCATCAATCATTTATTATTAATATTAATTATTATTATTGTCATCATCATCATCATTTATCATTATCAGTATTAATTATCATTTATTTTATATTATATCATCGTCAATCATCTTCGTCATCATCATTACATCATCATCATCATCATCATCCATTATCATCATCATCATTTATATTATCATTAATTATTATATAATTACTAATGTTATTATTATTATTATTATCATCGTCCATCGTCTTCGTCATCATTATCATCATTTATTATTATTATTTATGTCATCATCCATCCATCATTTATTATTATCATTATTATTACCATTATTATCAATATTATTATTATTAATACTATTATCATCGTTTTCTCATCTTCATCATCATCTCGTCATCATCATCATCATCATCATCATCATCATCATTATTATTATCATATATATCATAATTAATTTATTATCATAATATTATTATTATTATTATTATCATCGTAATCATCTTCATCTTCGTCATCACCATCATCATCATCATCATCAATCATCATCATCATCATCATCATTTATATTAATATTATTATATTATTATGTCATCATCACATCATCATTATCATCATTCATATTATTGTCATCATCATCATCATCATCACATTATTATTATCATTATTATATTATTATTATTATTATTATTATCATCGTCATCACTTCATCATCATCATCATCATTTATTATTATTATTAATTGTCGCATTATCATCATCATTTATTATTATCATTATTATTATCATATTATCATTATTATATTATTATTATTATCATCGTTCATCTTCATCTCATCTTTCGTCCATCATCATCATCATCATCATCATCATTATACATATCATTATTTACATATTATTCTTATTATTATTATCATCGTAATCATCTTCATCTTCGTCATCATCATCAATCTCACATCATCATCACATCATCATCACCATCATCATCATCAACATCATCATCATTATTAATATATTATTATTAATTCATTCATCATCATTATTATCATTATCATTATTATTATCATTATATTATTAATTATTATATTATCATCGTCCATCATCTTCGTCATCAACCTTATCATCATCATCATCATTATTATTATGCCATCCATCGTCATCATCATCAATTATTATTTATTATTAGTAGTAGTAGTAGTATAATAGTAGTTAGTATTTTTTATCATCGTCCATCCATCTCTTCATCATCATCATCACATCAATCATCATCACACATCATCCATCATCATCATCACATCATCATCATCATTATCATCATCATCATTATCATCATCATCATCATTTATTATATCCATATTATCATTAATTATATTATATGTTATTATTATTATTATCACATCATCCTCATCCATCATCATCATCATCATCATCATCTCATCATCATCATCATCATCTTCCATCATCATCACATCACCATCAACATCATCATCCATCATCATCATCACATCATCATCATCATTATTATCAATTATTATTATCATAATTCTTATTATTATTATTATATTATCATCGTAAACCATCTCGTCATCATCAACATCATCATCATCCATCAACAACACACATATCAACATCATCATCATCTTCATCATATAGACCCATCATCATCATATATCATCATTACTACCTCACATCATCTTCACCATTCATCATCTTCATCTATTTCACGTCCTCATCTTCATCTCTCCTCATCCATTTACTTATAATATAGACCATATCATCATCATACAATCATTACATACATCTCACACATCATCATTATCTAACATTATAATTATCATCTTATCATCCATCTCATCTTCCTCATCATCATCATCCTCCACATCCACATCACACATCACATTTATTAACACATTAAAATTATCATTTATTAATTCTTATTACTTAATTCAGTCTCATCGTACATCCTCATCATCTTCAGTCCCATCATCATCATCATCCACCATCATCACCATTCTAATACTAATATTATATTATTCTATTGTCATCATCATCATCATTTCACATTATCTCATATGAATCATACTTCTATTATCATCTGTCATCATCTTCACCATCATCATCAACATCTCATCATCATCATCAGACATCATCATCATCATCATCAGCATCATCATCATCCACATCTCATCACCTCATCATCCTCACCTCATCCATCATCACACATATCAACATCATCCATTATTCATTTCACTACTCAATCATTATTATTATTATGACTTGTTATTATCATCATCATCACTCACACATCATCATCATCCCACCACATCACCACATCACATCAACTCATCTTCATCCTCACCCATCATCATCATCAATATCATTTACTTATTATCAATATTATATTCATTATTATACTAAGACATCCTAATCCATCATCGATCTTCCACCATCTTCATCCACATCCATCATCACAATCATTATATTATTCACTTAAATTAATTACTTATGTCATTCATCATCATCTTTTTATCATATCATAATTATACCATACTTAATATTATTATCATCGTCAACATCTTCGTCAACATCAATTTATCATCATCATCATATCATGTTATTAATTGCCATCATCGTCATCATCCATCATTTAATATTAATAATATAGTAGTCCGTAAGAAGTAAGTACGTAGTAGTATTTTTATCATCGTCATCATCTTCGTCCATCATCCTCACTCATCATCCATCTCATCCTCATTCATCATCCATCATCATCATCATAATCATCATCACCCATTTTATTAATTCATTATTATCATTATTATTATTATTTCTTGTTTATCATCTTCATCATCATCCATCATCATCATCATCATTCATCATCATCAATCATCATCATCAGCATTTTATTTATTATCATATTATTATCATTATTATTATTATTTATTTAACATCGTATTCATCTTCATCTTCGTCATCAGCATCATCATCATCCATCATCATCTCATCATCATCCATCATCATCATCATCAATCTTCAATCATCATTTATCATTATCATTATTATTATCATTATTATTTATTATTATCATCGTCATCATCTTCGTCATCATCATTATCATCATCATCATCATCATTATTATTATTGCCAATCATCGTCATCATCATCATTATTTTATTATTTATTATTAGTTAGTAGTAGTAGTAGTATTTTTTATCATCGTCATCATCTTCGTCATCATCATCATCATCATCATCATCATCATCATCATCATTATCATCATCATCATCATCATCATCATTATTATTAATTGTCATCATCATCATCATCATCATTTATTATTATCATTATTATCATTATTATTATTTAGGGAAGGGCCGTAAACTAATGTGGGTAGCACTTGTGGCCCAACCCGATTGCATTGTACTTGTACCATATATGGCAATAAAATATGTTTAAATCAAATCAAATCAAAATCATTTCGTAAGTTGTTATGTACATTTCGTAAGTTGTTATGTGCATTTTTTAAGTTGTCTTGTGCATTTTTCTAAGTTGTTATGTGCATTTCGTAAGTTGTTATGTGCATTTGTTAAGGACCATTGGTCAGCCATCTTTGAAAAAAAAAATCCAAAATGGATGGGGTTATGATTAATTGAAATGTTCATCCAAATGCATATTATAGGCATGAACATTGGTCAATGATATATAGATTACATTTAATGCAACACTATTGATGTGAACATAATATCAGAAACAATAATTTATTTGGCAGAAAATAGTGCCCTTTATATTCGAAAAGTTAAGTGCAAGTTTACTCCGCTAAGATGTTTTGTTTTTTTATGTTCAATAAATTTGTCCATAGAATTGACCATTTATCTAAAAATGGCACACGAGACATCATTTCTAAATTAAATACGGCATGTTATCACATCATCCACATTTCAAAGTCAATCATTGTAAAAAAAGAAGCTATTCTTTCAATGGCATGTACTTTCAAAATAATCTCAATGCTATAGTATGGTGGCACTGACGGGTTTTAATTGTCAACACTATTATAAATGGCAACAATATTTTTGGATGTATAAACACACACCTGAGTGACTGTTGTGAATAGAAACATGGCAACACAAGAGTAATTTATTAAGAAAATCTTCATTTTTAAACAATGGTGTACTTCGAATTTTGGATGATGTGATAACCATGGCTTACTTTATTTAGAAATCGATGTCTCTCGTGTGCCATTTTTAGATAAATGGACCAATTCTATGGACACATTTATTTAACATAAAAAAAAATACATCTTAGAGTAAACTTGAACTAAACTTTTCGAATATAAGGGCCAAATATATATTGTTTCCGATATTATGTTCACATAAATAGTGTTGCATTAATGTCATCTATTATATCATTGACAATGTTCATGCCTATAATATGCATTTGGATGAAAAATTTCAATTAGCCATACCCCATCCATTTTGGATTTTCTTTTCAAAGATGGCTGACCAATAGCCCTTAAGATGTCTTGTACATATTCTAACAACTTAGAAAATGCAAAAGACGAGTAACAAAGCGTACTGCACAACATGCAAAAGGCCAACAGAAGGCAGCCGAGGCTTTTCCATAGATATTGCTCAGTACGTAATATTTTTCAAAAGGCACCTTAATTTGCACAAAATACGCGGACAACGAGGAAACTCACTTTTTATACGATAGGGCTACTAACAAGTAGCTGCTGGAAAGGATCATACGGACCCAATAAATCATCGCCCAATCGCTTTAAACGAGTTGTATATGTAAAAACTATGGAACGAATGATTAATGAGAGACTCGTTTGGTACCTCGAGTCCAACAAAACTGATAACAAAGTATCAAAGTGGATTCCGGCGCCAACGAGGCACAACAACAGTCTCATTCGATTTGAATCGTTTATTAAGGAAGTCGCCTGTATTTTTTGACTTGGAGAAAGCTTATGATACTGCATGGAAGTATGGTATTATGAATGATCTTCATGACCTTGGTCTTAGAGGCCGGTTTACCCATTGTTATAGAGAAATTCTTAGATGATAGGACAGTTTCGTGTCCGAATGGGTTCAACCCTCTCTTATATTCATGAACAGGAGATGGGTGTGCCACAGGGCAGCATCTCTCTGTCACCATTTTTAATAAAAAGATTGCTCTTTATATGTTGACGACTTTGTTATATGTTATCGTGCAAAAAAACATGAACACTATTGAGAGACAACTGCAACCATGTCTGAATAAAACTTCAGACCTGGTCTGATGAAAATGGTTTTAAATTTTTCTGAATCTGAAACTAATTGTATGCACTTTTGTCAACTACGTAAACATCATGAAGACCCTCATCTAACACTGGATGGGTCACCAAGATCAGTAGTGGATGAAACACAATTCCCTTGGTCTTATTTTCGACCGTAAATTGACGTTTATACCACACCTTAAATACTTGACGGCCAAGTGCCTTAAAGCTCTTAATTTACTTAAAGTTGTTGCAAACACTAATTGGGGAGCAGATCGTTAAGTACTTTTACAATTTTATAGATCTCTTATCAGATCCAAGCTGGACTACGGCTCAATAGTATATGGGTCGACTCACAAATCATACTTGCATATGCTCGATCCTATACATAATCAAGGATTACGACTCGCCTTAGGTGCCTTTCGTACATCACCAGCCGAAAGTCTATATGTTGAAGCTAATGAACAATCACTGTCTCATAGACGGGACAAATTAGCTCTTCAATACGCCATAAAATTAAAATCCAACACTTCAAATCCAACTTTCGATAATGTTTTTAATCCTAGTTATGAACCTCTTTTTTATCGAAAACCAAAGGCCATTCGACCATTTGGTCTTCGTATTAAACCAAAATTTAGAGACACTGAAATCGACCTAAATTTGATTGCCAAGTACAAAGTACCACAAATTCCACCGTGAACTTTGGAAACACCAAAAATTATTTTCGATCTTTGTAATAGTAACAAATCCAATACAGACCCTACTGTCTTTCAAAGCAAATTTAATGAAATTAAAACGAAATACAGTAACTTTCAACATATATACACAGATTGTTCTGGGGATGGAGATAGGGTGGCAGCGGCGGCTGCCGCTCACAAACACAGCATAAAGAGCCGCCTGCCTGACAAGGCCTCTATCTTTTCAGCTGAACTTAAGGCAATTGAACTTGCCTTAAATTATATTCATGAATCTGATGATGACCATTTTGTAATATTGTCTGATTCTCTTTCATCTCTTCAAGCACTGGGTAATATGAAACATGATAACCCAGTTGTGCTTCAACTTTTAGAAAAGTACAATTCTCTTATAGATTAAAATGCTATTATTTTCTGCTGGCTTCCAAGCCATGTAGGAATACGTGGTAATGATAGAGCTGATAGTGCTGCTAACATATATCTAATGCCAAATTACCTTATACTGACTTTAAAAGTTGTATTAACACATTTATTCGTAACTCTTGGGATTTGTCAGTTAACAATAAACTCCATTCAATTAAACCGTTACTTGGAGAATGGCGTTCTTCTAGTAGACCCATTCGTCGAGAGGAAGTTGTCCTAGCCCGGTGCAGGATAGGGCATACACGTTATACTCATTCATATTTATTACAAGCTGAGGAATTACCAGAATATATACCCTGCTTTGCACCGTTAACGGTCAGACACATCTTACTGGAATGGGTAGGCTTTGATCCTATGCGTCAAAGGAACTTGTCACAAAATGTCACGGGTAGAGCGTATTGGTCGTACATAGCTCTTGTAAATTGTCAGTTACACCCTAATCTATTGTTCGAGTTGAAACAAATTCACAATATCCATGATCTATTCATGTAACACGTAAAAGCGTGCACATTTTAAGTGGCCGCCAGAGAGGCCGTGTAATAAGTTTAGTTTTGTGCTAATGCATGTAAACTTATAGGTCTATCTTCCTTAAACGGCAAAATTGTATAAGGGGCCTCTCGTGTAGATTCAATACTGCAGATTTAGCCACGTTTGTCACGGACTGAACGGGGGAAATAATGGTTTGGGCGTAATGTTTGCTATAAAACCCATTGTCTTCTAGTTCTTGCCGGGATTGATCGATAGTTACTTTGTTGCGCAGCATGGTCAGGTTTTACTAGCGACAACCCCCGGGACACAAGGTGGGCCCGTTATCAGTCCTCACTGGAGGAACATAACCCACAATCTCAGTGGAGGTTAACCATCATTACATCGCGTCATCAACCCTTACAGAAGGCATTTGATGACAATCACCCATTGGATTCGCGCATCATCATCTTCATGAGCTCTCGCGCATCACAGTTATCGCGCTAGATCATAAATCAACATTGTTAGAACTTTACCAACACTTTAGTGTCTTATACATTCAGTATTTATAACAATACTAAGAACGTCTTAAACGTTTATGAGAACATTCTTTTCATAGTTCATTTGTGTATTCGCTTGTTGTTTTAGATAATTGTATATATATTTAACATATTTTAAAAATTGCATTAAACTTATGTAAATGCATTCACCGTCATTGATTCTTTCCTGAGTAAGCCCCAACCACTAGGGTCATCCTGTGACAGTACTACAATGTTAATACTATGAAAGAGTTATTTGATACGATAGATTTTAGTCTTGTTTTAGATTTACTAAAAGAGATCAGACTATATAAATCATTATAATGTGTTCTTATATATATATGTGAGCTTGTGGATGTCGGGGTTACAAATACGACAACGCTTTCTGCCGGGGATCGTGGGTTTATTAAGGGTAGATTCAACAATATACGACATAAACCTAAAACAATACAAAACGAATACTTAATATACAAGACTCGGAACATAGACAAACAAGACAAATACGATACAAAACCCACGCGGCGGTATTTCATCATTTCATCATTTTAAACATAATATATATACAAACAATGTCTTACAAGACTCGAAGTAGAGATCGTAGTTCTGTGATAGAACAAGGATACGTTTACATGTATCACAACCATACCATTTGTAAGGTGTTGTTTGTCAGTCAGTCAGAGGAGATGTGCGGAGAATTGATTAGTTTGGCGGGAATTGGTGTTAGGACCCAGCATGCAATATAATCGCTCACTCACTCAATCACTCATTTATCAACATACACCGACTGGACATTATAAGCCAGTAAATGTAAACATTGGAACAGACTATAAATACTATGAATATTAACTCTGTTCCAGTACATTAGGTTAGCATCCACCAATACTACAATACTAATATTACAAGGCAAAATACAAGACCTCGGTCACATACTCCCCTGCTACATATAAATGTCTCCTGACATTTCACAATTCGTACTTGCTATATTAAGAGTACAAGAACAAACAAATAAATTCAGAACTATAAGTCAAGTCTTCTGAAATTAAAACGTTAGTCAAATGAATATAATAACATCTGAACATCACACCGTTCTATAACTCCGTTTATTATCCTTGCAGATAATATATATAAGACTGCTGAAATTAAAAATTACAATAAAAACTTGGCAGATAATCAAATTATCCTTCTGAAACGCAAATATCCAATTATATTGGCGTTAAGCCCTTATCTTGGACTTAACCAACATTTTTTTGAAATGAATTCAGAATGCACATACTGCAAAAAACACAATAAACATGATTATACACAAAGGCAGATACTTGGGTAAAATATCTGAAAATTAAAAGATTTCAATAATTCAGACAAAATAAACAGTTTACGAATAGACCCACTGGCCTAGCCGATCAGGGTTTTTTCGTTCTCTGGTTGTCCGCCTAACAGGTTGATGGTCTGAATCTCCCTGTTGTTCGGTCGGGTTTCGAACCGACGGTTCTGTCGCTAAATCTGGGGGATCTGGTGCCTGGACCTACTATTTTGAAAGTTTACGCCTTCAAGAGACTGGCTAATATGGGGATCAATAATAGATAGGGATCTATTATCAGGGGCAGTTCGTGCAGAGTGCTCATGGGGTTGAATACTCTCCTTCCTGGTCCAACCAGGTCGTCGGGGTGGTATCACATACCGGTCAGTTTCCGAGTCAGAACTTGAAGATTCGGAGCTGGACCCTGGAGGGTTGGCTTGTGGAGCAGCCGGTTTCCTCTGAACTGGTTCCACAGGGGTTGTATCACAAGGAAGATAGTCAAAGGGCAAGAGCATATTACGATGCAACGTGCGCATGGGTTTCAAACCCTCAACCCTTTTTACCTTGTATACTGGCATATCTAAATTGAGGATGGATATCACTTGATATACATCTTTAGACCACTTACCGGCCAATTTCTGTTTTCCCTTCAGTTCAACATTGCGCGCTAGGACTCGGTCGCCTACTTCAAGTTTGGACTCTCGGACCATCTTGTCATACTGAGCCTTGTTTTTATCGTTATGGACACCTTTTAAGGCTAGGGTTTGGTATGACTCTGGGATTACAAGCTGTCGGATAAATTGACCGTCAAGAGAAGTGGTTCTGTAGAGAACGCCATTTTCGACTTCAAGGCGGTTCCACTCACGGAGAAATTTCTGCACAGACACAGTTTCTCTCCGGAAGTCCTCTTCCCTGGGCCGAAAACCCTTACTCTTGATGTCAATAACTTTCGCTAAAGATGTATCGGTCAACTGTTCTCTGTCCCACTTAATCTTCTTAAAATGCTCAGACGAAAACACCTCCTCATTGGCCAAATGAGGCGCTGAATCATCTGAAACACTTTCGATTAAGGGCACAGAGACAGTGGCTGCGTGGCAGACAGCTTCGATCACGTCTGGGAATATTTGTGGTAAACGTGAAAGACTGTCGGCGTCGACATTATTCTTCCCAGCTCGGTAACTAATGGAAAATTTATAATTTGCGTGCAACCCACCTGTGTCCTGTGGCATCACGTTTTGCCGTTGAAAGGACGTATGTCAAGGGATTATTGTCAGTTATCACCTCGAAAGTGGACCCTAGGAGATAATCATGCAATTTATCTGACACAGCCCATTTCAACGCCAAAATCTCGAGCTTATGGGCTGGGTAACGCCGTTCACTAGGTCTTAACCCACGACTTGCATAGGCAATGACTCTTTTCTCACCATCTTGCTCTTGATAGAGGATTGCACCTAAACAGAACCACTAGCATCTGTATGCACAATGAATGGTTTAGTATAGTCTACATATGCCAACATGGGAGTAGAGGTCAGTTTGTATATGAGAGTAGCAAATGCCGTCTCTTGGGCATCGCCCCAATTCCAAAGAGCTACAGATTTCTGTTTGGACTTGTTCTTTCGAGACGCCTTGGTCGTGCCATGTCCTTCTAATAGAGCTGTGCTATCTGCGAAAAGTTTTCGACAAAGCGGCGTAGTACCCCGCGAACCCTAAAAACTGACGTAGCTCCTTAATATTTTTGGTTTTTTGCCAAGTTCTAATCGCAGAGGTTTTCTCTGGGTCAGTCGGTATACCTTCCTCAGATATTACATGACCCAGATAAACGACTGAAGAAATGAACAATTCACATTTAGAGGGTTTTAGCTTTAAGGTGAAATATAGCGTGTCTTTCGAGCATATATTCTGAAATATATGTATATAATATACAATCTGTTAAAATATTACACTTATTGGTTGTCCCGTTTTCTCACAGTAGCCAATTTTAATTCATAGCGCACACGCTTCGAGTTTCGCCCTTTTTGAAGACAGGTAAGTGTCACGTGATCCTGTGACGTCATTGGTACCAAACGATTAGCGGTGTCGCATTGAGTTGTATAGTATTGTCTATGTAGGATTAAGTTTTATGGTACGTGTTAAAAATGCCGTGTGCAGCTGGGTGTCGAAGTGTGCATAAAAAAGGACAATCTAATAACATCAGTTTCTTTCGTTTTCCTAATCAGGTTAATGATTGATTAAGATTTGAAGTATGGGTGGACCGCTGTCGACGAAAATCGCCCGTCGCGTCAAAAAAATGGGAACCTTCGAAAGACGCGCGAGTTTGTAGTAAACACTTTAAGTCCATCCTTTGGTTTCATTTTCATTGAATTTGGAGGACAAACGGCCATGCAGATTAAAAACAACAGCGATACCAACAGTATTTTCTTACAAAAATGAGAAGTGCCTAACCCCGCCGTCTCCGAGCAAGTTTTATTCGCCGATTCGACCGGCGTTGAGGAAGAAATTATTAAATGAGGTAGGATAGAAGTTTTTGTTATCTTAGCAATTCCTCTGGTATGTGTATGATAAATTGAAGAAAGGTATATAGTCTTAGATCTGTACATCGTGATTGTTTAGCTGTTGAATTAGATGCATGTGTCTTACGTGAACGGCGCTAATATAACGTATATAGCCGTCTTTTTCAAAAGATTGCTAAAAAGGTTTATCATATAAATGTAAATGAATTCGGTGAAATAAACACTGTGTCGTTGTTTGAATATATATTTTGCAGTATTTTTTTTTTTTTTTTGAATTATACACCTTCTTCTTCCAATAGTGTTATAGATTGATATAGAGTTATATATCGGTCTCTGGATTTGAAAATAATGACAAAATGTTTCATGGATGTCTATAAAAAGGCAGAAAATTGATAATGTTACTAGATATTATATCAGTTCAGTAATGTTGCATGACAAAACAACAACAATAACGGCTTTTACCTCATGCAGTAAGTAAACTAAGTGCTTTACAAGCATATATATATACTTTATATTCTAAATCAAAAATTTAATCTGTTAGGTCTTTTTTATCGATCTCTACATGTACATTATACATAATGTCGTGCTCATAATACATTTGACAATATTACTTAGATCATAGTATTTTTCGCTCTTCGTGCGCGATGAACTAGTTTCTCACGCATCGTATATCCGTCTTGTGCAATACGCGGCTCGCCGCGGCGGTATTGCACCGCTCACGGCATTGCAAAATACAGGAAATGAAGGCATATCATAAAACTACGTTTCCCTAAATGGTGCGTGATTTTGTCATATACCGACGTATGTACCCTGATTAGGCTGTACTTCAATAGGGCACCGCAATAGTTGATTAGTCGGTGTGTGGTATATTGTAAGTTGGGGGCACGTGGAGTGCGTGTCATGCTGCAAATCCGAATCTCATACACCACTATAGAGTGTTTGGAGGCGGCGGGGACTTATGGTATATAGACTACTGTAGAAATTAGATGCTGTTTCATTTATTTATTGATCAATTATACTTACTAGAATCTAAATATATTTTTTCAATGTCTACTTTTCGGCAAAAATAAAGTCCTTATAATCTGACGCTCATATTAATGTACAAATATTAGACCATGTCAGAATTTTGATGAAAACAATGCCAACACGACCAAGCTCTTCATTTGCACCTGCACCGCGTTCAACTTCCTCATCGGTTGATTAATCCGAGGTATTTTCATCCTCAGACACGAATTCTGGCTCAAAGTCGTAAATTTGCACATTGTGCAACCGTCTTATCATGGGCATTTCATCTGATTTAGCATCATAGTCGCTTAATTCCGACATTTTCACACACTAAACTGTTTTTGCGTGCTTTCCCTATGTACAAATGGTTTCGTTTTGTTCCCAAAGACGTCACTTCCGGTTTTACGAGGAAGAGTTTTCCCCCTTTGATTTTTTTCAATTTTTTAGCGAAGCCTGTTCGTCTTTTCGGTTTTTATCTTTAAAAACATATTTTCACTAAACATACATCAACAGCATAGTAAACATCGTATCTATAATGATATTTAATAATTAAAAACATATCAACAACGGATTTGTTGATTTAGGACAAATTTCATCTTTAAGACCATGCTGGTGTAAGCATGTAAACACTGCCTCTAAACGTTCCATGTGTTCCTCAAACGTCTTGCAAAAAATTAGGATATCATCAATGAAAATAAGACACTCTTTGAGGTGCATTTCTCCCATACATTTTTCCATAAGACGCTGAAATGTAGCCCCAGCGTTACACAAACCAAAACTCATGCGGTTTGCTTCATAAAAGCCGAGCGGACCAACCGAGAATGCTATACTGTTTGTGATCTTCCTCCATCTCGTCCTGCCAGTAGCCTGAACGGAGGTCGAGCTTGGAAAAGAACTTGGCCCCTTGCAAGATATCTACGGTATCATCGAACCGCGGAAGCATGTAAGCATCTTTCCGGGTCTTTGCGTTGAGGGTCCTGTAATCTATACAGAAACGTAAGCTATTGTCCCGTTTACGGACTAACACAACATTGGAAGAGTAAGGACTGTCCGATTCCCTGATCGCACCTGCATCTAGCATCTCTTTAATAATCTCATGTATGGCTGTTTAAAGGGCTTCTCATCATCAAGCACTATCTTATGCTTGATGAGATCAGTTTTTACTTAAATCTGTGGGACCCTTTGAAAAGATACAGTCCCACTTGCCCAATACTTCTCTGAGTCTATGCAGTTGCTGGGGGTTCAGATTTTCAAGGTCAATCTTCATCTGCTGGGCATAGACTCTGAAGCCAAGTTGTCAACAACTTTAACCTCACTTATGAGACATATATCAGACTTGGGACTTATGGTCACACATTTGGCCGACATATTGCAAAGTTTACCCTGAACTTTGGAACATGACCCATATTGATCAATCTTGATCACTCTTGGACATACTGTTAACTGTTTAACGTTTTCGAAGTTCTCTGTAACTACTTCTGTTACATCTGCATCAACATTGTGGGCAATACCATTTATAGTAATAGTTTCATATGGCGCAATGCTGACAGTATGCGTATTGGTAGATTTGACTTTAACTGATTTACATTTAATACTATCAATAGCAATTTTCCATGACTCTAGAATTGTATCTGTGAGAGGATTATCAACTAGATAGTCTCTACACAAACACAAATAAATAACATTTGTTCCTATAATTACAGGCCAGGAACGGTTGGATTCAGAATCCGGTACAACTAAAATAGGGACAATGAGTTCAAAATCAGATAAAAACGGCATTAAAATAGGGTACTCAATATATCCCAGATAACTCAGTAACGAACCATCTGCAATGGTTAATTTAAAACCGAGTGACTCGAGAGAGTTGAGCACAGGCTTATCGCTAAGAGAATGATAAAAACTATTTGACAAAGTGGAATCATGAACCCACTGCCAATAAGAGGCAGTGACTGGAACATTGTCAAAGTAAACAATACCTGTGTTGGAAGAACCAACCAAACGCTGGTATAATATGTTTTGGCCTTTAGAATGGGGACCGGCCTCTGTATGGCCGACTATAGAGGCGGTTGATCTTTTGGCTGTGGCGCTCCTCTACCAAAAGTCTGTCCTCGGTTGTTTCCTCGGTTGTTGTCTCGGTTGTTGTACTAGCCTCTATTGTTGTACAGGCCTCGGTTGTTGTTAACACCGCTGTTGTCGTTCTGGCCTTGGTTGTTACCATAATACTGCCCTCTGTTAAAGTCTTGCATTTCCCGGAGTACTAGGGACTGTTCCTGTAGCTGTCTAACAACTGATCTGATCTGAGATTCTAATCTATCCTCGGTTTGTTGAATCCTCAAGGTAAACTCTCTCTCCAACTCACGTCTATCCTGGCTAGCCTCTACCTTGGGCTGATGGTATACTTTCTTTGTTGGAAGTGGGCCAGAGTCCTTCGGCAAGTTCAACTGCTTGTCAACAATCCTTATCTCCCGCAGTAGTTCATCATAGTTGTTGATGGAGTCAAATTTATGGCGGGTGTGGCTCTTAAGGAGCTCACTTTGAAGTGAGGACCAGAACTTCTGCCTGAGGAGTGCATCCTTATCCTCTTCTCTAACGTGGCCGTGTTCAATCGCAGTCTGGAGAAGCGTCTCCAGTCTACAACCGAACGTGGTCACCGACTCGCCTTCTCTTTGAAAATAATTAAAAAAACTCCTGCATAATCATGCCCTGAGTTGACATATCCCCAAAGGCAGTATCCAGGCGCTTCAGGATCACGTCAATGGTCGCTCTCTCACCCAAATCTATGATGGTATGTCTCGCTTTACCTCGCAGAGATCGCCTAATAGCCTGAATCATAATAGCTGAAGGGTATTCAGGTATGAGACATTTCACCTCGAACCTCCACTCATAGTATATGACGTCGCCTTTCTGAATTGGGTCATCCCCTGAAAAGAATGGTATCTTTGGTACTATAGTAGAAAAGGGTGGAGTGTAAGTCACATGTTGGGTGTAGTACCCTGACAGTCACCAAATAGTGCCAAAGATTATATATATTTACTTGTTTATATACCCGTTGACGGGCATTTGTTGATTTACATACATAGTTTATATTACACCATATCATCCCTTATTTTTTAATAGTTTTATCTTTATATATTTACATTAATTTTTAATTAATACTTCATTTCTTCATTTTTCATCAATTTTTGCGCACAATATGACCTATTTATGTGTCGACGTGCCGTAAAACACCATTCATTCATTCATTCATTCATTCATTGTCATTGCAATATAAACGATATCATCTGAAACAGAACATGGTTAAACTTGTTTATTTATTAACTACAGTGATTTATACTAAATTATTTAAGTTAATATAAGCTAATTAAAGTCATTTATAATATATTTACGTCTGATACATGTATTATCTGATTCAGAATGTTTGTTTGTTTTGTTTAACGGCCTTTATCATTACAGGCCTGTAATTTCTCAGGCTTTGAGCCGGTAATTACCGGCTTTTTATGCGTTTACAAGCTTACCGACTTTTTTGTTAAAATTGCCGACATTTTCAAACAAAAGGTTTTGCTTCCTGTCAGTTTCGTCGAAATCCAACAAGGTATTTTGGAGAAGTAGCGCCGACAAGAACTTTAAAGTAAAAAAAAAAATGTCAAGGGGCCGTAACTCCGTTAAAAATCAACGAACCGGAAAAAACACAATTTGCACAACTAGACAGCATACCAATGCTTCCTGCCAAGTTATGTCAAATCCAAAAAAAAGGAAGAAAAAAAAAAATAAAAAAAAATAAAATGAAAAAAATAAAAATAAAAAAACACACCAACAAAAATGTGTAAGTTTGGTTAAGATTGCTCAAATTATCTAATTCAATGGCCATAACTCTGGTGTTACTCGTCAGATTATGCCCATTATCGAACTCGTCCGAGATGTTATGGTCGTGTACAATCTATGCAAGTTTGGTTACGATTGCTCAAGTAATGTTGCCTATATCGTGTAAACAAGCTAAAAGTTGACGACAGACGACTATTCGCAATTCGTGCTCAGGTGAGCTAAAAAGAAACACATCGTATTTCGATTGAGTATTGAACAAATGCGTAAATTGTAAGATTGTTCAATACAGCAAGAATGTTCTATACTTTTCTATTACACGGAACATTAAATACAATAAAGTCGATTAAATGAACTGAAAATGAAATCTAAAAACGTCTATAAACTAATGAAAACATCATTTCAAATGATCAATACTCGCCTTTGCCCAAGCAGAATCGCACAATTTTTTATCACAAACATTACACGGAGATAATGTTGTTCATAAGGCGAACATATCTTCATTATGTTCCGTAAAACCATTAAAATTACAAAAGAAAGCATGATTAAGAAATAATCCGACAATAAAGAAGGTCACTAGAAAAACTACTTACCTTCGTTATCCCAAAACAACAATGAATATTAGGTGCCCATCCGTAGCGATTAGGAGCCGAATCGACTTTTATACGTGCAATTTCGTTCTGATCATGCACCGTGATGAAGGGGGCTCATTTAGGTTTAATTATACTAAATCAACCGGATGTGCTCGCCTGGTGCCGTCGAAAGTAGTTCTGTATTAAAGAGTGCTAATCTTTTTTTTCCTTTAAAAACTTTTTTTAGAGCAATTTCCTGCTATCTTTTGGCTGTAACTGTATTCTGGACATGTTGTTGATATTTGAAAAGGGAGCCCATCATGGTTTTGACAGTTTTTTATATAAATGTTAGAAGTGAAAATAGACAGGGTACGCATTAATAACTTTGACCTTTGACCCGGTGTTAGTATACAGCTGAAGTAATGTTTCTTAGAAGGTATTAAACCCCCTATTTCTTTGTTGATGTTTAATAGCAGATATGTTTATTTACATGATAAAGTAAGTTTCCCAGAATTCTAATCAGGTTTGAATTTTTAACAGGTTGTCAACATTCTAACTTTACTATGGAAGGGGCATGGATACTCATTGACGCTATTATAACCTTTAAAGATTCTACCTTCTCAGACATACGATCTAACATCATAGCAAGCTGCCAGAGAATAGGGATACGTTCAGTATGAGCGCCAAAGGAAACGCCCCAAAGTGGTGCTTCGAACATCCAAATAGATCCGCTTATGGTTATGGAAACAGCATGCGTAATGTATACATTCACAATGGTGGTGCGTTTTTTTTTGGCTGTCAATATATATACTAGTCAAAATGGTGGTGCGTTTCTTTTGGCTGTCAATATATCTACTAGTCAAAATTCCTATAAGTACCCACCTAAGAATATGCTAATAATAATCTCATTGTTTTGTGTATGTCACTTTTGGTTGGAGATACGATTAAACTGCAGAAAAAAGAGTTTAAGTCGTCTGCTATGATTTTATGAACACATTTTAAAGCTTTCAAGTCGAAATGTTTTCTTAGAAATAAATTATAACGCTTATACAATTGTGTAAATAGGATTGTGTTAAGATCTTCAAATTAGTGCAGCTTTCGATGTTCCAAATTCTAAAATATGCTAACTAAAATTAGTTTGACATCATGTTTTACTAGCCGTATTACTGAAAAAGAAATTTTCGAAATATTTAATGTTAACGCAGAATTACAGTTACTTGAATTTCAAACGATCGATTAAAAGGGCGGTAATTTAGGATTATTCAGCTGCCTAAGGCAGCTGACTCTTATATAACTTTTAAATGTGCCTATGGTTAACAGACTGTGACTCATGTAAGTGGCAATACGCATGCTTTACAACTTGAATTCCTAGAGAACTCGTCTGAAAAACTTGAATGGTATAAACACATATTTTGTAATGTTGAAAGGTTACCATTTCACTTGCTGCAATGACATTTTCGTAAACCAGCCTACTGAAATGTAGCACGTACTTTGCGGGATCCAGAAGAATGACGGGATTGGCCGAGCGTTCACGATTGGCATGTAATCATTACTATTATATATATATTAGCGACAAAACTTTCAGAAGTCTCAATGGTGCAGTTGGTCGAGGCGTCGTGTTAGTGCCCAGGAAGGCAGGGGTTCAAGCCTGCTGATCTCCTTTTTTTTTCTTTTTTTTTTAAATGTTCATTGGTTTATATTATTCCTTTAAATTTTTCACTTTGATAACACAATCTTATAATTACACATGGTAACAGTGAACAGTTTATATGTGTTGTAATGTACACTCTGACGCACACGTGAACAATTGTATTTCTGTGGTGATGTGTACTTCCAGCACGTCGTATTACAAGGTAATTGTAATCAATATGTAAGGCATGTCAAGGTTTTTGAACAGAAAGAAGCGAGGTCGCCCACATTGATTTAAAATGCTGGGTAGGAAGAACTGACGGTAAAAATCGGGAAGAATGTAAGAAAAAAACAGTCGTGGCGTGTTTATGTCTCCGTGACAACATTTATGTTTTCAATATTGTTTTAAATTATCTGCACGTACCATGTTTTTATATAAAGGGGGGTGGGGGGGTGGGGGGGGGGGGGGGGTGGGGGGGGGCGGTAACTCTCAAAATAAGTCACAATTAAAAATATATATATATTTTACGAACTATTTGTCAAAACATAATACAAACAACTGTTCTAAAATATATTTAAAACATGACAATTAGTAAAGACACGAAAGTGAGTAATTAGAAATTGAGTCCCGTGTATGCATGAGAACAGTTTGACATTCACTCTAGCGTTTGTTTAATGCTGTGTAGCGCTCAATCTCTGTGTCTTTAAAGTAGAATATCGCTTAAGCCGGTGCTAGGAGGCGTGAGAGGTGTTGTACTTTATATCACCTCTCATGAACAGACTCAATAAAACCGAGTCTGATACTTTTATCTCTTGTTAGTGTTTGTTGCTTCCAAGCGATCCCATTTTCAGTATTTATTGAACTAGCCAATTACCAATGGATTCGACCCGCATTGTCATGTATTATATAGTCTATATTGCGTTGTATCACGGGATGAAGATATTTTTATAATATTAGCACCTCCGCAACAGAAAATTAGTATAGCCGTAAACGAAGGACAAAAACTTCGGTCACAATTACGTAATAGCATGTTGTAAGCGTTCCATGGATCGTGATCAATACCAGCACAGAACCACGTCTCGGTGCCATTACGGGATTATCCATTACTGTTTCCCAGATTAGGAGACACGTACCGCAGTCCACAGGCTATGGATTTATCCTAGTTGCTTGCGTAGATTGATGGAAAATTAATACTATTTATTTAAATCAAGTGCGGTTCTCTTTTTTATTAGTTTAAACAATAATGTATTTCGTATATACTATATAAAAGGAATCACTTCGAAGTGCACATGCATGCCGTCTGCGGAATAAAGTGAGCTGTTGATTAGACCAAGGTGTCGTTATATTGCACGTAGAGCGTAATAGCAGACGACATTTAAGAAATGGATATATATATGTACGTGGGAAGAATATAAATAAAAATGAGGGAACATACAACGATAATGAAATAAGAAAAGAATGAAATCAGATAGTGTTCGAATATTGGCGCTTGTTTCTATTCTCATACAAATGGCAGAAGGTAGGTGCTAGACATAATTCTTCTTCTTCTTCTTCTTCCTTCTTCTTCTTGTTTCCTTTTTTGTATTAGGTCATACTATGTTTTATTTTTAACGTTTACAAAGATGATACCGACTTTGTGTTGATCTGTATTTTAGTCCATGATATTACCTTCAAATCTGCATTAAACACGATTTTCCCATGTTCCGATTGAAACTGTACCCTACGGTGAAAATGTTATGCGTCTTTAGCCAGTGTTTACATGTGATTGTGATGAGCACATTACATGTGAGATAAATAAACCATTTGGCCCTGCAAGCTTTATGCATAAGCGCAGGGCACAAGGGATACCATGTAATAGTACATTTAGTTCATTCGAGGTCTACGCGGTAAAGCACGTTAGCATTCAAACAACTTAACTTAATGGAAAAAAAAGTTTGAAAACAAACTGGCAGAAAATTTATGATGAATATTGGAATATTTTATCGAATTTGAAGCATATTTTGTTACTAAAAATGAATTGTGCGTGCCACGAGAAGGTTTGCTGTTTTCTTTTCTCTTCTCGTGTCACGCACAATAATGAATTCACTTTAGTAACGAAATATGATTCAATTTCGATAAAATGGAAGAAATAGATAGTACCCCGAGAAATAATATCTGTCAACTTGGGCAATACGAAGTTGTTTTTTTCTGTCATGTATTGGCCTTTTAAACTTCTCTAAAAGAGCAATACAAATTCCACTTAAATATTTAGAAAATAGCGCTACCACGTCTGAGTTTAATGCTAATTAATGATAATAGCATTTAATTGAAAACACTTTGCGTTAGTTGCGTAAAACTTCGAAGTTTAAGTTTGAATATAATTAGTATCTTCCTTTATTGTCGACGGAATTGGTTGGGATAATCACTGTATACGAACGATACTGAAAGGAAATATCTGATCTGTACACGTACGAAACCAATTATTTTCCCCATTGGCACCAACGTTAAAATGTCACGTTAATGATTTGCTGCAATTTCAACTCAAGTATATTGATAATGCAGCAGTGTAATTTGCATATAGAATATAGTGTTTCACTTGAAAAATCACCAGAAATGTTGAGATCGCAAGACATATAAGAAAGTTCTTGTTTGTTTACTAAACAGGTCAAGGGCACAGCTGTGTTCATTGATAGTCGCTCATACACAAAGTGTAAGAATATATCGAAATTTGGAAAATGTGCATCAATAATCCAGTAACACCTATCAATACACTTCTGACTAATACAACAACAATCGACTAGAAATAGGCTATTTTCTCTTACTTGTCATGCCCATTTCCAACAAAAAGGGAGGGAGTACTTTTTACTATAGGAACTACATTCGACACACCTCGGAGATTTACATGCAATTGGTGGTGTTACACCTACATATGTCAGACGTTTTCCTGAGCTCTGTCATCCAGTTATCCCTCTGTCATCCAGTTATCCCTCTGTCATCAACAAAACGCGTTGTGTGTCATTTAAATCAAGTTACTCCAAAGAAAATAGTAAAACCAGTGTGTAAAACATATTTCGGATTTAGTACATCTAATTTTATAGTGCTTTATTCTATATCAGTTTCATTATGCAATTAAAGGAAATTATGTGTTACATAATATTACAATGTTTCATGCAATATTACATGTCTACTATATGAACTTTAAACATATTCACACCCTTGTGAATAAAAAGTCACTTTGTGGCATATATCGACACTACACCCACTAGTTGTTTGTTACTTACTTCCCAGAATAAACAATGCGCATAAATGTAAGTTACATATGTACCTTATCGTTCGTAAAAATAAGTACAAAGCCAAACAGAAAAGCAGCTTTCACAAAACACAGTAAACCCCAAAACACGCAAAACGATACACTTAAGTTAGCTTACAAACGATGTGCATCTGTTTTAAAAGGTGTCTGTTGTTGGCGGGATAGTGATGCCGATTTTGACAGTGCTAGACTGTTTAGTACAACCATTCATCCCAATGGGTATAGTGTCGAGGTCAATAGTTCACTGCTGAGGGTCAATAGTCATTCCCGAGGATGAATAGTTTTAACCGTTGACAGAAACAGAAGTAGATAGTTGTTTTATTATATTGAATCGTATAAACTCAATTAGTTTCTTACTTGTTTACATGCATGACGTTACGTCATGGGAAAGCGTAACGTCATTCTCAGACTATTGACCTGCAAAAAAAGACTATTGACCGCAAAACCAGATTAAACCGGATAGGAAACGTTCTAAAGTCAATAATTCATACTTATGACTTACACGTGACTGTCTTTAGCCAATGAAGAATATGTATTTAAAATGATATGTTATAATTAGTGTTACCATACCTAGTACAAGTTGTATTCAGGGCATATGTTTATACTGTTTTCTAATAATAGCTTTGCCGATATTAATATTAAAGCAGGAACTCTTTGCTGCCGTCCGATATCCATGTTGCCGTCCGTTATCTGTTTTGACCGTCCAATATCTGTGTTGACCGTTCGATAACGTTGTTGCCGTCAGATATCTATGTTGCCGTCCGATATCTGGGTAGCCCATCTATTATCTGTGTTGATCGTCCGATATCTGTGCTGGCCATTCGATATCTGGGTAGGCCGTCTGTTGTCTGTGTTGATCGTCCGATATCTGTGCTGACCGTCCGGTATCGGCGTTGACGTCAGATATCTTTGTTGTCGTCCGATATCTGGGTAGACCGTCCATTATCTATGTTGACGCCCGATATCTGTGTTGTCGTCCGATATATGCGTTGACCGTACGATATCTGGGAAGGCCGCGTGATATTTTGTGTTGCCTTCCGATATCTGTGCTGGCCGTCCGTTGTAGTCCGATATTTTTGTTCCTGTCCGATATCCACATTATACACTTCTTATTGTTTAATATAAACACAAGTTGAAATATTCCGAAACTGTATTTATTCGTGCTCAAAAAACACACACACAAGATTTCAAGTTATTTATATCTCGGTAACCATCACGAACATACTTAAGCTCGACGACACGTTCTCATAATATGGTAAGAAAAGTAGAAAGTAAAAGCTCCCACTCCCCCAATATGTTCCTCCTCTGTAATTGTATGTAATTTACTGATTTAAAGGGACACAGTTTTGAACGCTGAGCCGTTAGATGTTTTACATAATTTGCATATTTGCAAATCGTTAATTTAATAATCATTTCAATAGCTCAAAGCAAATTGTTTTTGGATATTACTTTCTTTGATTATATTGCACCAATAACATATTTAAATCTGAAATAGAGTAAGGACAAAAAACTGAAACCTCCCAATAGCATTGCCTGTATTCAATTAACTGGAGAGAACTGTAACTAATGTTGCAATAACGTGAAGATCAATCCATTTGCATATGTTGCTAGTAATATTGTGATGTTTTATACACAATATTGCTAGCAACATATGCAAATGGATTGAACGAAAAGTTATTACAACATTTGTTACAGTTCTCTCCATACAATGAAATAAATATGCAATAAAATGTTATTAAAGTGATTATGTGTAAACAGATTTATAGTCAAATCGGTACAAGGTTAAAAACGTTTATTGTTTCATTTAAGAAATAAAATATTTCGGTTTATATTGTCCCAGATCAGTACCTGGTAGGCGGGACTTGAAGACCATCGATACCAAGAACGGCTTGCCCGCAGTTTCGATGTGTTTCAAGTCACAAACACCAGAAGGGACCGGTTTTATGAACCAACATTGGGAAGAATAGAGGTGACAACAAATTTAAAGTTAAAATGCCAAAGGGCCATAACTCCGTCACAATTATTGAACTGAAACGCACAAGGGATATGTAGAACTAGACATTATATCGATGCTTCCTACCAAGTTTCATCAAAATCCAACAAGCGCTTTAGGAGGAGCAGCAGCGACAACACATTTAAACTTGATATAATGTTAAAGGGCCATAACTCCATCAACATTCATCCAAACAGAACATAAACGTGATATGCACAACTAGGCAGCATACCGATGCTTCCTACCAAGTCTCGTCGAAATCAAACATAACGTTCAGGAGGGGTACTGGCTAACACGGAATAATGTCTAGTTGTGCATATCGCGTTTGTGTTCTGGTTCGATGATTTTTAGCTCTACTGGCCGAAGGCCAGCAGAGCTTATGGGATGCCGAGTTGTCCGTCGTCCGTCCTTCGTCCGTCGTCCGTCGTCGGCGTTAACTTCTGGCTCGTTAAGACGATAGGGCCTTCATTTTTAATCCGATCTTTACCAAACTTTAATAGGTTGTTAATATCAATGAAAGCTCGGACGAGTTCGAAAACAAGCCAGATCGGACAAGTAACAGCGGAGTTATGGCCCTTAATTTAGTTAAAAATGCTATATTGCTATATTTTGCCTCGTTAAGACGATGGGGCTTTCATTTTTCATCCTATCTTTACCAAACTTTACCACATTGTTACTATCAATAAAAGCTCGAACAAGTTCGAAAACCAGCCATATCGCACAAGTAACAGCAGAATTATGGTCCTTGATTTAGTTAAAAATGCTATATTGTTATATTTTGGATCGTTAAGACGATAGGGCCTTCGTTTTTCATCCTATCTTTACCAAACTTTACCACATTGTTAATATCAATGAAAGCTCGATCAAATTCGAAAAACAGCCCTATCGGACTAGTAACAGCGGAGTTATGGCCCTTGATTTAGTTAAAAATGCTATATTTTGCATCGTTAAGACGATAGAAGCTTCATTGTTCATCCGATCTTTACCAATCTTTATCAGATTGTTAATGTTGTTGAAAGCTCGAACAAATTTGAAAACCAGCTATATCGGACCAATAACAGCGGAGTTATGGCCCTTGATTTAGTTAAAAATGCTATATTTTGCCTCGTTAAGACGATAGGGGCTTCATTGTTCATCCGATCTTTACCAAATTTTATCAGATTGTTAATGTCGTTGAAAGCTCGAACAAGTTCGAAAACCAGCCATATCGGGCCAGTAACAGCGGAGTTATGGCCCTTGATTTAGTTAAAATATATTTTCCCTCGTTAAGACGATAGGGTCTTCATTGTTCATCCGATCTTTACCAAACTTTATCAAGTTGTTAATATCAATGAAAGCTCGGACAAGTTCGAAAACCATTCATATCGGACTAGTAACAGCGGAGTTATGGCCCTTGATTTAGTTCTAAAGGCTATATTTTGCCTCGTTAAGACGATAGGGCCTTCATTTTTCATCCGATCTTTGCCAAACTTTAGCAGATTTTATGATTTTATATTATTATTATTTTTATTTATTTTTTTATTTATTTCATTTTTTTTTCTTTTTTTTTCATATTTTTTTTTTATATATATTTTTTTTTTTCATATTTTTTTTTTTATATATATTTCTTTTTTTTTTTTTAATTTTCTTTTTTTTAATTTTTAATTTTTTTAATTTATTTTTTATTTTTTTTTTTTTTTTTTTTAGCTCTAAGTTGGACCAGTCGGACCAGTAACAGAGGAGTTTCGGCTCTTGATTTAGTTAAAATGCTATATTTTGCCTCGTTAATACGGTGGGGCCTTCATTTTTCATCTGATCTTTACCAAACTTTACCAGATTCTTTAGTTATGGCTCTTGATTTAGTTAAAAAGCTGTTTTTTTGCCCGAAACTTTCAAAAAAAACGTAAATGGCAGTCAATCGCTTCATTGATGTTATAAGAGCCGTGTTAGCCAGTACCCCTCCTGAACGTTATGTTTGATTTCGACGAGACTTGGTAGGAAGCATCGGTATGCTGCCTAGTTGTGCATATCACGTTTATGTTCTGTTTGGATGAATGTTGATGGAGTTATGGCCCTTTAACATTATATCAAGTTTAAATGTGTTGTCGCTGCTGCTCCTCCTAAAGCGCTTGTTGGATTTTGATGAAACTTGGTAGGAAGCATCGATATAATGTCTAGTTCTACATATCCCTTGTGCGTTTCAGTTCAATAATTGTGACGGAGTTATGGCCCTTTGGCATTTTAACTTTAAATTTGTTGTCACCTCTATTCTTCCCAATGTTGGATTGAAATAAATATGTTCCTACCACAATCAGGTCAATATGAATGACACTGACTTACTTTTTGAACTAAGTTAATTAACACCGAAGTTTTAGTTTATGTGACTGACAGCGCTACAGCGGTGCATTGACATATTTTCTAGTTTTACTATTGCTTTTGTTTTTTCCTGTTACATAAAAACGCTTTTCTACAAATCTGTAATGTTATCCAAAAATTTTCCCTATCTACTTCCAAACATATCTAAAGGATTTTGTCCCCTGGTACAAAATAAAGATTCAAAGTTGGATATCTCAAACATTTCTGGATGTTTGTCCATGACACTTGCGTACCTCATCTCATCCTGGTTAGAAACATAAAAAATGATTTCAAAACTGAAATAATATAAATAAAGAGGTTTTAATTGGGCAATTAAAAATGAACCAAACAGGAATTAGAACTCAACAATATGAATCTAATTTTACAATAAAAGTTGCAATATGTTACCTTGATATCCTTAACTAGCTGGTGCTATCAATTAAAATCTCAAATAATCCAGTCAAAGTTGTTTCTAAAGTAACAAAATCAATGTTGATAATCAATGCATACATATATGTTATTTACATACCTGGTCATGGTATTTGATTTGTCACTACGCTACTCACAATATTTGATGATTTAAGCCAACTTTGCTTAAAACAACTTTTTACATATTTGTTTTACTTTTTAATGGCTGGCACAACCTAGACAATGATATCAAAGTAATATATTGCAAGTTATAAGTAAAAAAAATGGTCTGATATTGATGCGTTCTAATTCCTGCTAGATTCTCTGTATAGTGCAATGTTTAAAAACATCTGCATGTTTTTTTTTTTAGTAATTTAGTTTTTATATGATGTTTATGCTAATTATGGGATATACTGTAAGTTTCATGTAAAATATTTAGTGTTTTTTTTTTACTTATCCTACTTTTAACTTTGCTTATTGTTGAGAGTACATTCACCTTTAAGTTAACAAGGTTGCACCCTATCCATTATCAAACTTATTTTAACTAGGTTGTGCAGTGGGGAAAGACATCTGTTTTTCTCCAAAAAACAACTCTACTTTAAATTATGTTTCTCCCCTGTCTAATGCTCCATTGTGCTATTATTCTATTTTCGTAAGCATAAATGGCTTCGTCTTATGCGTGTATTTTCGTAATCTGTATAGGTACTTTCAGGCTCTATGCCGTCCTATACAACCTAAATATATTCATTGAGTTGTTCTTCATACAACGCACGGTTACAGTTTGAGCGTAACGTTGCTTTAGACTAACGTAATCATTGTTTTCTGACGTTTAAAATGACGTCCTAACGGTTGAAGGACGTGACGTCAGAGGTCTTGATAGCAATTTTAAAACCTCTTCCATAACCAATCATTACTGAGTATTTTAATAAACTATGTTAGATAACTACTTTAAGATTAGCGCTTGAGTATATCTTTTTGAAATATTGTGTAGTGTTATTTTTTTTTTATATTTTTTTTTTCGAAAACCGGAGTACCTCGAGTACTGAGAAATACTGAAATTAATAATTTAAATAAACGACACAAACATGCTATAAGTACTTGTCACTTACACTGATAAATGACTACACTATACCGGATATCTTGTGTAACATATATTAAAGGCATTTGCTGTAGTTTTCCATGCGCAGCTTTTTTGGGCGACTTCTCTTCTAGAACTATTGGATGGATTTTCCTACAAATTTAAAGGAATGTTGCTTTTGATGTCTTGTTGTAGTTTTTGTCTTTTTTGTCTTTTTTTGAATTTATTTTTTGAATTTATTTTTTTTGAATTTTATTTTTTATTTTTTATTTTTTTATTTTCATTTTTTTGTCTTTATTTAAATAAAGGTCTATTATTAGATACATACAATAGGAAAAATATAGCATTTTGTAAAAATTCCAGCAAAATTAAAAAAATTAAGCATAATGGTATGGTTCCAAAAACCAATATTAAATCTCAATATGCATGGTGACCTATAAATTTAATTGAATATATTGTCTAAATATATGTTCAAATAAGTGCCTAGGAAGTTTGAACAAATTCTGTTATTAGGAACATAACAAAAAAGGAAAATATACCATTTCTATATAATTTCATACAAAACTTGGCCTTTTAGCATAGGGGTAGGGTTTCAAATTCTTTTTCTAAACAAGCATGGGGACCTATCATTTTTATTGTACATTTTGTTTTTATATATGTCAAACTATGTGCTTAGAAAGTTAAAAAAATAATCTGTTATTGGGAACATACAAAAAAAAAAGGAAATTGTATCATAATGGGCTAATTTGTGCATAAATTGTGGTAATGGTCTCAACAGATTTTGTAAAAAATATAGGTTTTACATAAAGATGAGCTTTACATGTTATTGTAATTAAATGTTTTTTACTTTAATACAATTTTAGCAG